>JAVXUO010000453.1:215000-240568 GCA_033065855.1 Escallonia rubra | reverse complement strand
GACAACATAATTTTAACATGGAATTTTCACAAAGCGAATAATGATCATCAACAATTAATATTTCCAATTTAAGTGAAAGAGGACCATTCATCATCATCTAAATCCTATAAGTATCCAAGATTATAAGTAAACAATCAAGGATTGATGGCAAGGTTCACATCGATTCTTAACAAGCAAGCTATTTATATCATGAGGAATAAGTATGACAATTTAAGCATGATTCACGATGTATAAGTTTAGCACATACCATAATGTTTAATAGAACATTAGGTTTTACCCTCTTGGTGAACTACCAAGGATTCGATTTGATAAGTGATCATTCTTGGAATCCATTTTTTTTACAAGCTTTGAGACTATCCTCACTTAAGATTTAGATTGTTGCTTCTCCCTTTCAAACTTTTCTTGGAGCCTTATTCTTGTTGCCATTTGCCTTTGCTTTTGCTTTGGACAACCTACAATCATAATTTAGGTTTAGCTTTTGGTATCCACATTTTCTTAGGTTCATAAGTGTTAGTCTTAAATTTGAAATTTTGACCTTTCACAATCCACATTTTCTTTACACATCTAAAATAAACAATTCTATAGGGACAACAATTAGTCGTATGCCATTTCTTGTTGCACTAACCACAATGTGTAAAAGGTGTGCAATAGATCTTTCGTTGTCTTGGAAGAACATTCAACCGAGCTTGTTGTTTGAAAACTTTAGGAGGCAAAATGAAGGGATCTAATCCAACACCACCTTTGTTTAGGCCAATTCTTTGGCGCCCAAGCATCACATCCAAGTTGTTTTGACCATCAACAAATTTTTCAAGACAATTTTTCATATCACAAAATTCAAGTTTTAAATCTTCATTTTGTTTTTCTAAAACCAAAGTATTGCAAGAGATTTTTTTTATGCTAGGAATGTTCACAATCAAATAAATCAAATCATTATTCACATGTTCCACATAGAGATGGCTAGATATACTTTCGATCATTCTTGGCATGCAACTCACAATTTTTACTTTTTAAGTCAACTACCTCTTTTGAAATCGCATGCAATTGTTTTTTCAAAGCACAATTTTTCTTGACCAATTTCATGGATTCTTCATATAAAAGAGCGTAAGCATCATAAATATCATCATTGGAGCAATTGCTATCATTATCACTATATGAAGAATTTACCTCATCTTCTTTTTGAGCCATGAAGCATGGATTTGCATCTCTATCATCGAAGTCACCATCTTCATCTCCACCTGAGTCGTTATCGCTGCAAATAATGGCTTTCATTGATGTCTTTATGGAATGCTTCTTTCTTTCTTTGTTCTTTTTCTTATTATCCCTTGAGGTACTCTCCATACTTGACTCGTTGTTTCTCTTATGCAAGTTTTCATCTTTTTTTATTTTGAGATACTCATTAAATTCCTTTACAAGTATGTCAATCTCTTTGTTATTCAAGTATTTCTCCTCCGCACATGAAGATTGATCCCTTGTGGATGAAACTTTAAAAGTAATGCACTTCTTCTTCTTCTTTGGACCTTTTTTCCCGATTGATTCGAGTTGCATCTCATAGGTCATCAAGGAGCAAATTAATTCATCCAACGGGAAGGTATTGAGATCCTTTGATTCTTGAAGTGCAGTGATTTTTGCATCACATTATCTAGGTAATGACCTAATTACATTTCTCACAAGATCCCCATTAGATACATCTTTTCCTAATTGTTTCAAAGTATTAATAATTTTAGTGAAACGGAAATTCATTTCCGTAATGGATTCATCGAAAAACATTTGAAACATTTTATATTCTCAACGCCACAAATTCATCTTTGAATCTTTTAGAAGAGAGGTCCTTTCATGAATGACTTGAAGTGTATCCCACATACTCTTGGCTGAATCACACATAATAACTCAATTGAGTTAATTTGTGTTTAGCGCACAAACAAGACAATTCTTAGCTCTAGAATTCATGCAAAACATATTTTTATCATAGTCACTAAATTCGAATTTCTCCTTTGGCAAAAGCTTATCCCTAATTAACTTGGTGGGAACATAAGGGCCATCTTTAATGATTCCCCACATTTCAAAGTCCAAAGACTCTAAAAATACTCTCATCTTAAGTTTTCACGTACTATACGAAGACCCATAAAAAAGTAGAGGTCTAGTAATAGAACTCCACTCAAGACAAGGAAACCCCATGATCTTTACCTCTCTAGGTGTTAACCAAAAAATAAAGAGCTAAGACTCTAATACCACTTGAAACCAATAAAACAACCCTAAAGGGTGGGAGAGGAGTGAATAGGGTTTTTGAATATTAATGAAAAATTTAAACTAAGCACAATCACGAATCTCAATCAAACCAAGTAATACTTCAATGAAGATGCTAACTAAACAATCCCAAGCAATTATAGAGGAATAAGTAAAGAGAGAAGATTTAAATGGTTCGGCTTGAACTACCCTCAAGCCTACATCCACCTCTTCAAGGAAGTCCTTTGCAAAAGCACTAGAATCCACTAGTAACAATCATTTTCCGGGTCAAGATCCAAATCCTTAGAACACTTAGTGATACCCCCACACCAAGCACAAGCCTTGAATCCACAAAGCTCACCCAAGACTTGACAAACCCAGGCCTTGATCATAATCATTTTACAAAGATCAATTGTGTACAAAGAAACCCTCTTGAAAGGAAATGAGTACAAATCAAGCTTTAGTACAATAAAGAGATGAGAGAATTGATGACTTGAAGAATGCTCACTCCCAATCAAAGAATTGCTCATAAAGATACTATCTTTAATGATGTAAATTCATGAAGATGAAGAGAGAAAAGTTTAATCTATGAACTTTAATGAATGGAAGCTTAGAATGTGGTTTCCATGGTGTATGACGAAGCCCCAAATCATTTTTATAGGGTAGATATCAAATATAGCCGTTATGGAAAGATTTGGCATGATTTTGGGCAAAACCAGCCGTTACCCAACTGTTAATAAAGTCGACTTCATTGGGAATGTAGTGGACCGCATTCCTTTACTGCCTATTTCTCGACTGTCTTGCGAAATCCTTTTTCTTATTTTGGGCATAACTTTCTCTTAAAAAAATTCAGATTGAGGTGCCATTTTTTGCGTTAGAAAGCTAATGAAAAGTTTTATCAAGATATGAAAGGATTAACACCAATTTGTTTTTTGAGAAAATATGAGTGAGCTCCAAAGTTCACTCATTTTCAAGAAACACACTTGTGTGAAAGGTTATAAACTCACATGCAATGCAGAAGGTGTCATAGGATCATTTTAGGTCACAGTCATCAATATAAGCATCAAATCAAGACTAGTTACATAATAGTAAAGACCAACCATAACTAATAGTAACTTAGCCTTCGCATTCTTTGTTGCTCTTTGACATTGGACTTGATGAAGCTTCTATAGCATGTCAACTATAGCTTTAAGTTTCTCTGACTTTAATCAATATATCCAACTTCTCAAATGTGTCTTCATGAGTGTGTATGTATATACATAGTAAGAATTCACTCAAAGCACACATTAGAACATAATCAATGTGTTGTTATCATCAAAACAAGATGTAAGCCTAGGTTATCCAACCCTAGGGCTAACACTTCGCTTATGAGAAAAATGGTAGTAGGGGGAAAATTTTCTGATCTCATAAGTGATTGAACCTCCATGGGATTGAATATACATAAGTTCTTCCTTTTCTTAGAATTAAAATCCCATTCCCCCAAATTTGTTTACGAATTCATAACACTGCTAGTGTGTTTCCAGGCAATATGCAAGAGGAAATGGAGATAAAATACAGTGCATGAGAATAACGAGGCACGACAAAGTGAAATCTGAGTAAAGGGAATGGGGAACCTAAATGAGTTGCAAACCCCCAGTCGCCACCACCACCACCATCACCATGACTACCTACCATCATTGCCATGAACGATAATCTTTAAATCCCCACCAATTTCTCCAATAGAAAGGGTAAATTTTACCAAACCCGACCACCTATCTTGTGCTCACCAATGCCAGCCACTACAGCCCATAATCAAACCTAGACCTGGCAAACAGGTATACCCGCTGGATACGGCGGCCGTGTCCTGGTAAAAATAGATCGGGTATATTTTACCCGATCTTGCCCGGGTAGACTTTTTCAGAATCCGTACTTACCCTTGCAGGTAGGATATTACCCCCGGGTAAAATACCAATTTTTAATTAATTTTGTTTTTAATAAAACAAATTCAAATTACATTATCTTGCCATATTTTACGGTCAAATCATTCTTCAATGTTTCTGATTCTTCTTCTCCATCAAAATTCATTACACAACAATATGCAAATCTTGCACCTAAAAAAAAAAAAAAACAATATGCAAATCTACGGGACCACCATCAAGATCCACCAAAGGTCACAAGTCACAACATAATCCACCATTCATACATCTACAGATCTACTAAACAAAATAATTAACAAATACATGCAAATTAAAAAAATGATGTAATTTGAAAGATGTGCATTGGTGGTAGTAGATCTGAGGTGGAAGTGGCCGACGGTAGTAAATCTGCGGTAGAAGTGGCCGGCGGTAGTAGATTTGCGGAGGTGCACTGACTGCGGTAGTAGATCTGCGGAGGTGCGATTGTCGTCTAAGGGGAAGACGACGGCGGAGGCACGGAGATGTGGTGGAAGTGGCCGGCAGTAATAGATCTATGGTGGAAGTGGTTGATTTGCGGAGGTGCACTAACAGCGGTAGTTGATATGCGTAGGTACGATTGTGGTCTAAGGGGAAAGAGACGGCGACAGAGGCACGGATCTTCGACGGACGGTGGAAAGAGACCGCGGCGGAGGCGTGGATCTGTGATCTTGTGGACGATGACTGGTGATCGTCGTGGGGTGTGGTCTGAGAGTGTGAGAGAGAGCGAGAGAAAGATAGAGAAAGAGAACTTGGCGGCTGGAGAGAAAAAGAGTGAAGTGAGAATGAAACCCTAAATGGCTAAATTCATTTATATAGCAGAAAATCCGGGTAAATCCGGATTACCTGTACCCGATCTGAACCGACCTGGAAATTACAGATCGGTTCGTGTACGGGTCTAATTTCAGCGAGTCTTCTATATAGGTACCTGTACCCGGCTTTTTTGAGCGGGTCCGGGTAGACCCGCGGGTCCGGGCAATATTTTGCCAAGTCTAATCAAACCAACCAAGGATAAGATTATTACTGGAAGCCACCCAGAGCAAGATTTCAGGGCCACCATCGATAGAGAACGTCACCAAATAATGGGACGGCATAAAAAAAAGGTGCAGGACCATCAAAGGTGCAGGACCATCAAAGGTGCAGTAAAATAGGGTTTTATTTTTCTTCTGATATTAGTTCTGAAAATAATGTTCTAGCTGTCGTTTTATAAATTAAATGATGAGAACATGATTCCAAACCTTAAGCAGATTTCCATCTCACGGTTTATGACTAGACTATGTTAAAAAACTGTACTTTTATTATAGCAAACCATGCAAAAGCCAATGATGGATTCACTTGTCTATGGAAAACATATGAGCGGTATTTTGTCAAACATAAATCAATCGCTTTTGGCAAACTACAAAAAGCAATGGTGGCCTAATTATTCAAGAAATTAATTGCACAACAACCACAGTTGGAAATTATCCAAAAACTCAAAAGTATATATTACAAAGTTAAGTCCCAATAAGAATCAATCCCTCTCATCCATTGCTTATCAAGATCCAATGTTAACAAATTGAGGAAAAATAAGGAACTTTATGGGTCAAGACTCATGAAATGAAGCAATTATTTTGGAGCAGGCGAGACTTGGATCCATTTTTAAGGATTATGACTCTTCACTTGTTATGAGTTTTTTTTTTCCCGAAAAAAGTATTTTCTATATCATGCTATTAATGGTGACAGCTAGTTTAAGTGACTAATTAATGTCAATTGTTGGGTGATTAATAGATAATAACAGTTTGCATCTATTTATAAGCTACCTTTAGTGCTTTATAAATACTAGCCCAGAATCCCGTGCCAAGCACGCCAAGCACGAGATAGTCTATCAATAGTAATTTATTTTAGTAGTTTTGAAATACATAATAAAATATATTGTACAATTTTATAATTTTATGGTTATTTCATCAAAGATAGTTACTTTAATTTTTGGCTTCAACTTTCTTGTAATGAAATAAATTAACCCTTCTGATGAAATATCAATAAGTAATGTCCTTGTGCATATTTGCTAATTCTGATTTGATAACTGCATAGATGAACACAAATTAAAAGTCTATTTGTACAGAAAAAAGAAAAAGTAAATTCTACTGATAAAAATATGCGGAGAATATATTAAGATCAATTTGCTATTGCACGCGACATTTTTATTATTTTCTAAGTATCTTTTAAAAATAATTTGTACCTTTGAATGGGTTGCCCATAACGTTAATTACATATTAGTTTAATTCTGATAGAGAAACTTTTGGTCCATATATTTGTTTATAGCATGTGATTTATAAAAGTTAATCAACATGACTAATTAAGTAAGGATGATGTGGCATTTTTAGAAGCAAATGTAATCCACCAACAAAGTATATAGAGAAAATAGTAATTAGTACATGAGGTAATTATATAAAGTTTAAAAAGTTTAACCAACAATACTATATATGATAGCTCAAAATCTTGTAATAAGAAAATTGTTGAATAAAATTTAACCAAGATTTCATAAAGTATACAATAAGCATGCTTACTAAGTAAGATTTATCCAAAAATAATAAGATTTTCAATCGAAGTTTTAGTCTACATTCATCACAACATAACTAATATCTTTTTCAATTTACACTATGTTCTTAATAAATCTCATATAGAATATGCATATTATGGTATTTTTCATTTAACAAATGCAACTAAATAGGATAGTGCAAAATCTTAGAGTTAGGAAATTACTGACCAAAATTTTTAATCAACATATTTCTTACAGAAAACTAAAATATGAATCTGATATAGCATCTAATTTTTCTTATTAAATCTCCTAAGTAATTTTTGTTTTACAGGTCAATATTTCATGTTAGAAAGCTTTTTTGATATATAATATTCAAATAAAGTCATAATAGGTTACTATATTGGTTAGAAAATTTTGAATGCTTTGAATTGATTTTCGAATTGCATAAGACTTACTATTATTTAAATGTTTACTATATTTGTCTATTTAATTAATTGCAAAATTAAAGACCCCATTCAAAATAATGTTTCGAGGTCATTAGCAACGTTAATATATTTAACATTAGTTTTATAAGTCTTATTATATTAGAAACACAATGCAATGAGGTGTCATAAGCTATCATTATAGTTTTTGGCTCGGTTATTAGATATTTTTTTTCAGGATCCCGAGTCAAGCTCGAGTAAGTTAATAAAATATTTTAAAAAGCTACAAAAAGTGTATCAATGAGTGCTACATTTCAAGAAACAAAAAGAGATTAAGATCTTATGGAAATAAAAAATCTACTTTTGTTAAAACTATAATTGTTGGTAAGAATTTTTAATATTTTATTTGTAACAACTTCAAGTAACTTGTCAAAACTATATTATTATTAAGTTCTTTTAGTGGTCCAACCTGTAACCTTTCAAAACCAAGTCTCTTAAGTTAAAAAGTTAAGTTAAGAGTTCTAGTCCATTCTTATCTTCTTCATGAATCATTGTTTCAAGAAATCACCAACTTATTAGGATACGAACATGATATCCAGTAGCATATTTTTTTCATCTCATAGACATTTAAAATTGCAGTCTTGATTAGATGGGCATGCAATTGTTACAAAATATTTGCATAGGTATATATGTTTGCTTTAATTCCTCTAAACTGTAAGTTTAAAGAACAATGAGTAGATTGTATTACAGTGTCGCCGCTAGCTTTATGTGTTCTTTAAGTTTTTCTTTTACATCGTCAAGCGGTACTGTAACACAATATACTAATTGTTCCTTCAACTTACAGTTCAAAGGAAACATATAAGCGCATGCAAAGCAAACAGTTCAAAGCAAAACCCATATGGGTATGCAAATATTACACAAGAATTGCATGACAATCTAACCGAAGTTTTAATAGTCAAAATCAAAGTCTAATACGTAAATAAATGTCTTGGCATAGAGTTTAAACGTTATACAATTGATTTTCTAGAATTGTAAGGTTTATAAATATTGCGACAATTATAGCACGAATTTTTCAACAATAAATTATACTAAAGAGTTTGATTTGTATTATAAATCCTTATATTTGGGATATAACCAGTTTGGTGATCATGAGGTCTTATTTAAAAAATGCTAACTTATAATTCGTTTATTAAATCTATATATTACATTATTTGTTTTTAGCGATGACTATCTTATGTATACATTTATATATATGAATAATGATAGTACATTTAACTCAATTAGAACGTCGTTTTCATTTTTTTTCAATATATGAATTTTTATATTTACACTAAAGAGTGGTTTTAAGAATATGATAATCAAAATTAAGGCATAATAAGTTAGTATATTGATTAGGTTGAGTTCTAAAATGTTTGAAATTAATTTTTAAATTATACAATCCTCATTGTTCTTGGAAAATTAATCAAATTTAAAAAATAAGGTACCTATCAAAATTCAAATCAATTGTTAGATAATTTTTTTCTAAGTCCCGTAAGTTATTTAATATTAATTGTAACTTAATTTTTTCTATATATATATATATATATATATATATATATATATATATATATATATATATATATAGGTTTTTATATTCATATTACATAGGACTTACAGAAAACCCTCATTACTCCTGCAAAATTAATTAGATATAAAAATAAGGATCATATCAAAATTTAAATTAATAATTAGATCACGTTCTTATTCTAAATCTCATAAGTTATTTTTTGGATGTATGGATTTTAATTTTCATATTCGAAAATATTTATAAGGACATAATTGTCAAAAAGAAGTCTTAATAGATTAATATATTGGTTAAGTAGAGTTTTAAAATGATTAGAATTAATTTTTAATTAATTTTTTCTTCTAAATCTGAAGTATTATTTTCGTTTTTTATATATATAAATTTTCATATTCATATTAGAGAGTAATTTTGAAGAAACAATAGTCTATATTAAGTCCAAATAAGTTAGTATAATGATTAGGTTGAGTTTTAGGACGATTAAAATTAATTTTTGAATTTTAAGAACATAATTATCAAAAAGAAGTCTTAATAGATTAGTATATTGATTAGGTAGAGTTTTAAAATGATTAGAATTAGTTTTTAAATTAAATAAGATTTATTGAGATAGAAGTTAATTATGATGATGTATCATATAAAGAAGTGATGATGTGTCGCACAAAGAAGTTATAAATGTCTTTCTCGCTTCGCTTAATAGATCACGTTCTTATTCTAAATCTCATAAGTTATTTTTTGGATATATATATTTTAATTTTCATATTAGAAAACATTTTTAAGGACATAATTGTCAAAATGAAGTCATAATAGATTAATAAATTGGTTAAGAAGAGGTTTAGAATGATTAGAATTAATTTTTTAATTAATTTTTTCTTCTAAATCTAAAGTATGATTTTCTTTTTTTTATTTATATGAATTAGAGAGTAGTTTTCAAGATACAATAGTCTATATTAAGTCTTAAAACGATTAGGTTGAGTTTTAAAATGATTAGAATTAGTTTTTGAATTTTAAGGATATAATTATAAAAAAGAAGTCTTAATAGATTAGTATATTGATTATGTAGAGTTTTAAAATGATTAGAATTAATTTTTAAATTAAATAAGACTTATTAGGATAGAAGTGTACGATGGTGTGTCGCGCAGAGAAGATATCAATATCTTTCTCGCTTCGCTTATTAAATATTATATAGATTTTGTTAGCATTATAGAATGAAAGTTGTAAACTATTACGAGGGCCGGGGCGGGGAGGGGAGGGGGGGGGGGGAGGGGGGGGATGGGATTATTGTCTATCATTGGCCTCCCCTTCTTGCTAGAATGGATTAACAGGGTCAACTATCCAACCACCCTTCATAATTAAATACCATTATTGTATAAATCTCATTATGAAAAACCTATTAATGGATAGTTTATGGGCAAAGCGAAAGAATGAATTTAAAGTATACAAGTCAAAATAACATTGGAATAAATGAAGGTAAAGCCTTGTGCATAAAGAAGACCTCACCGTTTAAAAAGTCAAACACGGAAACGATGGAATCCACTATAAATTTTTCACAAAAATTCTCCCAATCTCTCACACGTAAAATTCACGTTTGCTTATTATTATACAACGATCGCATGTTTTATCACAAAGTAACTCATTGCATATTAGATACTGTCTCATGAACTAGAATATTCATGTTCGACTCAGGCATTCTTCAATATCATTTTGCAAATATGTCCAACAACCACCGCCGTCACTCCATCGTCTTTGGTGAGGCATTGACCATCCATGGATCGAAGGCAGACTCAAATCCTCCATGCCGGTACCTACCAATCCACACAATACATCTAGAACCTTATAATCACAATTACCTCCTTTAACCACCCCAACTGCTCCCATGAGCCACCACCTTCAACAAACACCATCGTAATCACTACCATTCCACTACCCACCATCATTATTACAATCGTAGTCGATCTCCATGGCCACACCAACAAATAGACCTGATTCTTATCTCTAAAATCATCATAATTTTGTTTTATTCCCAAACCCTAAATATTTTTCAGGCCATTGATCGGCATTCCCAGGCCACTTAGTGGGCTTAGCATTATAATTGTAGTTGACTCAGTTAAATTTTTTGACATGTAGAAATCGTTCTCATACCATAGAAGTTATAAAATTAAAAAACGAAGTCCATTCCTTTTGGATTTGTTATGCCAGTTGATGATGGGTTCGATTAGAAACAAAATTAATTAGTTGCGACAAGTTTTACGCGATATATGCTGGCAAGTTTGTAAGGTTAATCTGGCAATTAAAACAACAAATGCTGAAACTTAACAATTAAACAATAGATAATAAACACTACTTAACATGCAATACTAACATTCAAACAGTTAACCATATTTCACTAGCTATTTGGGTTTTATAATTAAATCTAAAGGATGAAGTGAGATAAAGAATGAGTGCTGAAGAAATATGGTGTGATGATAGTAAATAGAGGCAGTCAGCACCCACCTCTCTGCTTTCAGCGTCTCAATAAAGTAGGGCAATGGCTGGTATAGTGTTGTCGCTATGCAAGTTAAAGTACTGTGGTTTAGGTTTAGGTTTAGGTTAACTTTGACAAGGGGTATAGAAAGAGAAAAAGGATGATTAGGTCTTTAAAGGGTTGACTTCAGGCCACCTTGACCGGTCCGGTCTCACACGTATGTTATTGGATTGGACCTCAGGTGAGGACTAAATTTAGTTGGCTCGTAACAATAGGAAATACCTTGCTATTAATTGACAGGCGAAGGAGTTGGGTTAACAGACTCCTGGCCCACTCAAGTCTAGCTTTGACTAATGTAGGGCTTACAAAGTTTAACGCAAGTACATTAACCACCAGGGTGATTGGGTTTTTGTCGGATGCCATTGCATTGAAAAAGAATTCGAGAAAAATATAATGAACGTTTGCAAACGGACCAACTAAAACATAAGGAGACCATAACCATCAAAACCCAAACTTTCGATGTAAAACTCATGTTGCAGATTTAGCTATAACTAGATCTGCTTGGGATTGATTCTCAAAAGCGAATATCAGATTAAATAGTAATCAACTTTCAAGATCAGCTTTAAATTGTATTTTCCAAAGTTAGCTTTCTGCTATAGTTGAATTTTGGATAAAAACAGTTTCAATGTGACAAAATGACCAAATATTTATAGTATGAATAAAAAATAACAAAGGGATTTTTTTATTTGGTGATGTTCTGGTACTTTACTTAGTCTTGGTTTAGGTGGGAAGTGCCACCCAGGGGTAATAGAGTCGATAGTTGTTGGAGTTAAGGTGTTACACTTGGTTGAAATGGCTTTGGACAAGGTTAACCTGTTCTTTTCTTGAGGTGGTAGGTTTTAAATTAATGTAAAATAATATTAATTTAAATTAATGCTACTTTGGCAAATTAATCGCCTTACAACCTAATCCCATTTAGTCAAGCTTGAACATTTCAAGCATCTATTCCAAACACCTTCGGTCATAAATAATTGTTCGAATTGATTTTCTAGACACGACATTTTTGGGGCATGTAGATGCATCCACTAGTACTGCTTTCTGGACAAAATTTTTTAATCGTTTATTTTTCATACCCTTTTTTGGTTAGAGTTGTAGGATAAAGCCAAAAGGGATGTTTTCTTTGCCCGTAAGCATCCTAATCGTATAAATAAACCACGATGGGGCTCAATGAGATAAGGTCATTATCTCTCACCTTTTTTGGTAAAAAGATGAACTTAATATTAAAAACGAAACAAAATTACACATCAATGTTCCGATCTTCTTCCAAATGTAACAAAAGATTGGAAGATGATGGAACAAAATCGAAAACTTTACAAAAGAAAGCATTTGCCGCTAAATTATGAGCTGCCCGGTTAGTCGATCTAGGTGAGTGCACAGCATCCCAGCAAGTGAAGTTTTTCAAACAGTTCCTGGCTTGTTCAATGGTGTCTTTAATCCTCCAATGTGGGTCAAGAGATTGGTTTAGAAGCAAGTTTATCACCAATTCTGCATCTCCTTCCAGGATGATATATTGTCTTCTCTCTAGCTGTGCTGTACGAATTGCTAGAAGAGCTGCAAGAGCTTCGGCTTCCTCAGGATAATTGGTATTAAGAAGTCCAGTGGACCCAAATTCAAAACCTCCTTCAGAATTTCTGCAAACCATAGCTGCGCATGCTCTCTTTCCTCTGATTGCAGCATCAAAATTCAACTTAGACCAACCAACAGGAGGGGTGGTCCATTTCGTTTGGTTTGGACGCTGGTTACTAGCCTTTTTCTTGTTATCCAGGAGATCTTTAACTGCTGAGTCAATATTTGTAGCCATTTTGATATGGTTGAAGCAGGTCCCTTCATGCACTAGTTTGTTCCTATTAAACCAGACCAAATCAAGGAGGCAAATAGCAAAATAGGTGTACCTGGCTTGAGCATCAGAGGCGAGACCGGGGGGATTTAGCAGGAAGTTTAGCCAATCAATCTGCGAATTTATCCCAGAAGGAGGACGACACCCAAAAGTGGAGGCTGCCCAAATAAGCCTCGTCGAACTGCACTCTAGGAAAATATGCGTGGCCGTTTCTGGGCTCATTGCGCAGAAAGGGCAGCTAGTATCCATTTCTGGCCAAAAGTTTGCTAGATTTTGTCTGAGAGGAAGCAAGTTCCATGCAATGCGCCAGATCAGAATCTTGTGCCGCTCGCGGGTTTTGAGTCTCCAGAGATTTTTCCAGAAATTCTGAGGAAACAAAGGATTCGGAAGGAATCTGAATTTGTTTGCCGTCAAATAGGCTGATCTGGTGGTGAATTTGCCATTTGCATTTGGGGTCCAAGCTATTACATCTTGGTGCTGGTTAGAGGAGATTTTAATCTTCAGGATGGCCTCAGACGTTGCCGGATCAAAAATATCTTGGATTTTGGGGATGTTCCAGGACTGGGTACCAGGGATGAGAAGGTCAGCTACCAGGTTTATGATATGAGAATTTGAGTTTATCTTTGCATTTCCGAAGCCTTCATCAAACGGAATCCAGAAATCATTCCAGATACTTGTAGATTTTCCATCACCTATGAGAACACCGAGACCTGCCTTGATTATTTGTTTCGATCTGCATATGCCCTTCCAAAGCCATGAGTCAGATTTCTTTGATTTGTACTCAAGGAAGGGAGTACCTCGGAGATACTTTGATTCCATGATGCGAACCCAAAGAGAATCAGGGTTTTTTATAACTGTCCAAGCCATCTTAGCGATCAGTGCCATGTTGAAATCATGCATCTTTTTGAAACCCAAACCCCCTACTGATTTGGGGGCGCAAATAGAATCCCAGGCCTTGGGGTGAAAATGTTGCTTTCCATCTGCTTTGAAACCCCACCAGAACTGCCGCATTATTCTATCCAACCTCTCTGATGTTTTCTTTGGCATGATAAAGGTAGACATGGAGTATGTTGGAATTGCCATTGCAATGGCCTTTATAAGAGTAGTTCTTCCAGCTTGAGAGAGAACCTTGCTTTTCCAGCTAGCAAGTCTTCTTTCAACTCTCTCGATGATATCTGTGAATGCTCTGTTCTTTGGATGATTTGTGAAAATCGGGAGACCCAGGTATTTTGTCTCTTTTGGAGCCGTCTTGAACTCCAATAAACCACAAATAGCTCTCCGAGAATCAGAAGTGAGGTTCTTGCTGAAGTACAATTGAGATTTTTGCCTATTAATGCATTGTCCTGACCATGAATTATAAATTTCAAGGCACTCTTTGACATTTTCAGCTTCTGTAACGTTTGCCCTGCAAAAGATAATCAGATCGTCAGCATAAAGGAGATGCGAAATCGAAGGGCTTCCCATGCTCGGCTTGATGCCATGGATGCTTCCATTGGTTTCAGCTCGAAGTATAAGTCTGGTTAGAACTTCTGAGGCAATGATGAACAGATACGGAGATAGCGGATCCCCTTGGCGCAGTCCCCTTTGAGGTTTAAAGAAACCATACGGTACTCCATTCAGGTTTATGGAGAAGCTGGTGGAAGTGATGCACTCTTGAACCCACTTAATCCAGATATGTGGGAAGCCTAGATGCTGAAGAATTGATAAGATAAATGTCCACTCAATTTTGTCATACGCCTTCTCCATATCTAACTTGATAGCCATGAGCCCCGAGCCTTTTTTCTTTCTCATAGTATGCCAAACTTCTTGAACCATAACGCTGTTGTCATTTATCAATCTTCCCGGGACAAAAGCAGATTGCATAGGAGATATGATCTTTGCAAGAAGAGGTTTTAGCTTGTTTGCCAGGATTTTGGAGATCACTTTGTAAATAACATTGCAAAGGCTAATTGGTCTGTAGTGATCAGCTTTGGTGGGTGCTTGGATTTTTGGGATCAAAGCAATGTTTGTGTGATTTATCTCAGCTAGGGAAGGGTCTTCAGAGAAGAAAGATTGAATTGCCTTGCAAACCTCCGGGTTAACAGATTTCCAATAAGTTTTGTAGAAAAGAGCAGGCATTCCATTGGGTCCGGGAGCTTTGAGCTTGTCAAATTTCATTAGCGTAGCTGTGATTTCGCTAATAGAAGGTATTTCCTGCAAAAAAGATACCTCATTCTCTGAAAGAACAGGGGAAATGAGTCCATCGAGATCCGGTGGGAACAAGGGATTTGAAGACATGAAAAGATTCTGAAAGTGTTCCGTGAAACAGCTTCCGATTTCTTCTCGGTTGGAGATCCATTTTCCGCTCTTGTCCTTGATGAAGTCAATAGAGTTCTTCCTTCTTCTGATAATGGTGCTCAGATGAAAAATTTTTGTGTTCAAATCTCCTTCCAATCTCCACTGAATACGGGATTTCTGATTCCACAACCACTCTTCTCTGCAAACTTGTTCATCTAACTGTTTTTTTAGATTTTCCTCGAGCTCCAGATTCCTAATCGATGGTTGAAGTTGTTGCAAGGAATCCAATTCCCCTGATAATCTTTTGATCTGTGTTTGGATGTGTCCAAAATGAGTGACGTTCCATTTTCGGAGAGCATGACTGGAATTATCAGTTTTCCTGCACAGAATGAATTCCGGAGATCCATACTCAGGCTTCCTCCACGCTGCATTTACCACGTGATGAGAAGAAAGGTCTCGAGTCCAGGCTGCTTCGAACTTAAAGGGTTTAGGACCAGCTGTAGATGACTTGTGAGTTTTGAGGACTATCGGAAGGTGATCTGAAGATTTCCCCGGCAGATGAATTACTGAGGCCTCCGGGAATAGAATGCGCCAATTTGGACTCGCATAAGCCTTATCCAATCTTTCTTTTATGTTTGCTAGGAGTGGCCTGTTGTTACTCCAAGTAAAAGGATTGCCCGAGAACCCCAGATCAATAAGGTGATGTGCACTGATGAGACCATTTAGGCCTCCAGAAGAAGAAGAAGAGAACTGTCTGCCACCTTTTTTTTCCGCTTGTCCTGTAATAGCATTGAAATCACCTATACAAACCCAAGGGCCTGCAAAAGCATTTGCAACGGTGTTCAAATCTTCCCAGAAAGTCCTTTTGTTTTTCCAGTGGGGAGGACCGTAAACTGCCGAAAGCATCCATGGGCAATTTGGTGGATCCGAGAAAACAAGAGCATTTATGATGTGGTTGTTTTGGTATGTGATCTCAATATCAACGCCCATCTTCCAGGCAAGGCAAAGGCCTCCAGCAGGTTTTTTTGTACCCGAAGGTGGTACACAACAATGGTTTGTGAATCCAAGAGAGGTAAGAATAGAGGAAAGATATGAAGAGGAGGAGAGAGTTTCAGAGAGAAAGAGAATGTCAGAGTTGAGGTATCTGACGTCGGTTTTGAGGGCCCTGACGTGCGAGGCACGCCCAAGCCCTCTGGCATTCCAGGCATAGATGATCATGGTGGGTGGGTGAGCAAGCCATTGCTTGTCACCTCAGGAGTAACTTGTACAGGGTTGTTGTGAGTGCTGTTAGAGAAGATAACAGGTTCAGGGTTTTGTGTTTTTGCAAGTGAGGAGTTTTTAGGAAGTAGATGCAACTTCCTGGCTTGATTCTTCAGATTTTTGAGCTTGCAACCTTTAATGGATGGTGAAGTGTTCACGGCAATTTCCTCCGAAAGGTGAAGGTTGACAGTTAACTGGGGTGGGCAAGGGAGGAAGGGGTGCACGTGACTAAGGGGAAGTTGGTCTACTTTGACTTTTTTTGAGTTTTGTGGGAGGTCAAAAGTATTTTTCCTTTTGGTGAGGGGGGTTTGTTTTGGGGTCCAGTCGGTATGTTTTGTTTCGGTTTGGTTTGTTTGGGTGTCATCTGGTTGATGGGGTTGGTTAGAAGAAGAGAGGATATGTTCTTTGGGAGAGATGGCCTTGACATGGGGGAAAAGGAGAGGAGGGGTTGGTTCCCTAGGCTTTTCTTCTGAGTTTGGGGGCTGGAGAGATATCTTGTTGGGTTTTTTGGAGGTTGTTGCAGTGGTAGGTGACAGGCTGCTGGAAGCTATCTCTTTCTCGGGAATCCCGTCAATAGCAGGAGGAGTTTTTTCCGGAGGCAGATCGGAGATGGAGTTTCCGGCAAGATCCGACAACCGTTTGGAGTTCCCTTTCCAAGATTCCAAAACAGCAGGGTTCCAGAAGGCAGTCGACGGGCAAGGGTCCGAGTATTCCGCACGGAGCCACGGGCCAAAAGGGTTGGACTTGTTTGCCAGCAAAACCAGCGGCAGATGAGGGCAGCCACGGTTAGTATGACCCATTCTTCCACAGGTAAAACAGAAATCTGGCAATCTCTCATATTGAAGTCGTGTCCAAGACACTGAAATAGAGTCTTTGAGTCTTGTAAAACCTGTGAAAAGAGGTTTGGTGATGTCCAGCATCACCTGGATCCTCAAAAATCTGAGCCAAGCTATTTTCCCATCTGCAGTAAAATCTATCTCTAGGACTTTGCCGATCTTGGATCCAATTTTTTCGGCATTTGATTTTGTCATCAGATTTGGGGGTAAACCCGAAACCCGAATCCAGAACGGTGATTGTGAGAAATCTATTTCATCCATAGACAGGTGAGGAGGCCAATCACGGACCACTACATGAGAGCTCATGACTGACCACAGCCGAGATTCAAGAATTCTGTTCCTGTCCCATTCATGATTCATGGTGATGCGGAATATGTTCTCCTGTTGGGAATGGATTTTCATGCCTTTGGAGGGATTCCAGGCTTTTTGGAGGATAGCTTGAACTGCCTTTGAATTTATTTTCCGAGAGCTAATGATCTTTACCAAAAGAGTGAGTCCATATTCCTTTGAGGCATTTAACTCATCTGGTTCCAAATCGTCCAGCTCTTCACAATGGAGAGCAGTGGTCTTGTCAATGAGGGAGTCCATAGCTTGAAAACAGAGTATAGCAAACTTCAAGAATGAGGGTGTTTTCACTGAGCAGATTTTGTTGTACTGGGCTTGTAAAGTAAAGGAGATTTTGTATAGAAGAGGGAAAAGCTGGAGTAAATGGTTAATGGAAGTTTGTCTGGAGATGAGAAATGGGTTTGTTCCTTTTAAGGGGCATTTAAGATGGTACAGGCAGGAAGGTTTGGAGATGGAAAGAGAGACACAGATTTGGGTATGAAAGGATGAGATCAGGATAAATGGGTAGACTAGTGCGAGTGGTTGATGCTATGAGATCGGAAATGGATGTGGCGGAATGAGATACGCCGGAAACCTTGGAACAGGAGGGACTATGCTACTGCCGAGCATGGAGAGAACAGAGCCTCTTTCATTATCTCTCACTTTGTTACCTTGTTAACATCCTCTCTCATCTAGGAAACCTTTTTCACCAAACTATGTCCAATCATTTTCATCTCTACACATGACAAAGTGCATACTTTTGTACACATTCAACGACAGCAAGAAGAGGTTTTTAAATTGCAGTGATATATGCATTTTCCTTGCTAAAGACGATATATTAACATGTAGGTGCAAACCCTAAAACCTCCTACTAGTGTTTTGCTAATAACAAAACATGAATTAGATTCTTATTGAATATGTTTTCAAAGCATTTCTAATTATTATTGAAGCTACAAACTTGTTATAATAGGATTTGAAACCAATAAAAAAATCCTAAACGGAATTGAATAGGGTTTTTTAAAATTAATGAGGAATTTAAACAGAACACAATCACGTATTTTAGTCAAACCAGTTTGAGATACTTGACGAGGAAATCTAAATGGGTTGGTTTGAGCTACCCTCAAGTATACATCCACCTCTTCAAGGAAGTCTCTTACAAGAACACTCGAATCCGTTAATAATAATCTTCTTTCGGGTCAAGATCAAAATCTTAAGAAAACACTTGGTGATATCCCCACACCAAGTACAAGCATTGAATCCACAAAGCTTATAGAAGACTTGACAACCTGAAGCCTTGATCACAATTTCTTACGAACCTCTATTGTGTATAAAGAAATCATCTTATAAAAATTGACAATGACGCTTTAGTACAATAGAGAGATGAAAAAATTGATGACTAGAAGAATGTTCACGCTCAATCAAGAATTGCTCATGAAAGATGCTCTTTGTAATGATGTAAAAATTATGAATATGAAGATGGAAAAGTTTAATGTACGAGCCTTGATATTTCTCAAATGAATGGAGGCTTAGAATATGATTTTCATAGTGTATGATGAAGGCTCAAATCATTTTTATAGGGTGGATGTGAAATATACCGGTTAGAGGAAGATTTTGCATCATTGTTTTTAGCAAAACTGGCCTCTATTTTCAAATCTGCCTCAATATAGTCAACTTTATTACCAATCCAGTCAATTGCATTTTGTTGACTGCCTCACAAAATTGGGCATAAATTTCTCTACAAAAATAAGATAGGATGCTTTTTTTTGGTGGAAAGATAAAGAAAGGTTTATTAAAACATGAAAACATCTACTTTAAAACATTTTGAGAAAATCTGAGTGAGCTTTAAAGTTCACCCATTATCAAGAAACACACTTGTTTTAAAGTTTAAGAATTGTCATGCGATCCACAAGGTGTCCTAAGGTCATTTTGGGTCATAGTCATCAATTCAAGCATTAAAGCAAGACTAGTTATGTAGAAATAACTATCCATCACAATTTAGCATATGAATTCTTTGATCTATGACATTGAACTTGATGAAACTTTTATAGCATGTCCACTATAGCTTTTAGCTCCTTTGACTTTAATCCACACGTAAAACTTATCAGATGTGTCTTCATGAGTGTGTATGCTACTAAAATCCACTCAAAGCACACGGTAGAAAACAATCAATGTGTTGTTTTTATGTATACAAGATGTAAGTCTAGATTATCCAACCATAAGGCTAACATCATTAAAGCAAATAGAAGCTTCAAAATGACATCTATCCTCAAGATTAGCTAAAGACTGAATCAAAATTTTACTAGGATTTTCAGTGTAATATCTATAACTGGTTTTGCACTACAAAAAAAGTGATCTGTTGTGGCGCTCTATGCCGGCGGCCACGCAAAGGCGTTGCGGTATATTAACTACGACGGCGCCATTACCATAACCGTTGTCGTAGGTTCTATAGCGACGCTTTAAGCCGGCAGTCACATGCCCAACGCTGCCGTAGGTCAAATTTACAGAGCGCCAAATTTTAGCGCTAAAACACATTCTATGCCAGCGGTCAAAAGGTTTTAGCCGGCTCACTTACCGTTGGTATAGAAAAATGCTGGTTTAATTTCATTTTTCTTCCTTTTTTATTTTTTTTGTTTTCCTCCACGAAACGCACGACTCTCTGTGGTTCGTCTTTCAGTCTCTCACACGACTCATGCACGACGCAATCAGGTTTGGCACTCTCTCTCTCTCTCTCTATCTCTCTCTCTCTCTCTCTCTATCTCTCTCTCTATCTTCTCCTTCCTCTCTCTTCTCCATTCTCCAATATCTATTAATTCCTTCTTTATCTCCTTTTGCCGTGTTGTAACAGAAGAGATCTTCCTTTCTCGCTCGGTAAAGGGGAAAGAAGATCCTCGCTAGCCTGGAGTATAAGATCTAGGAGGGTTCAAGCTTTTTCTCTGGTTGAAGACCCTCATTGGTCTCCAGAATGGGTGCTTTCTGATTTAGGTCACAGTGGAACACTATAGGCACCGTGAAGTCAGCCGGCAGAAGAGATAAGTCACGAATCAAATTGGCAAACGGTGTGCGTTCATGAGCCCATGCAGTATGTGAAACATATAGTATTTTGCTGAATTTCTCTTCTCCTTTTCAGAACTGAAGTCCCGCCGTTTCTCTAAAAGGATTCTTCAATTTGCTTTCGGATTGATCACACTTTGGGGTTCCATCTATTTAGGTATCTATTTCTTTCACCCAAGCAAATTGATGTACAATTGATTGTTTCTATGATGTTTACAAAGTTTTGCATTCGATTGTCCAATTAACAACAGATTCTGGTGAGTTATTTCTCTGAATTGGAGTTACACTTTAATTTTACTCTCCTGCATTCAACAAAAGTACTATAGCTGAGCTGATATGTTAGGTTGGAACCTGTTTCTAGAAATTAGTTGAAGAGTACACATTTTTTTTCCCCGTAAAATGGCCAATGCCAATGCTCGTAAAAGGAGGTATCAGATTAGGAAGCTTAAGATTAGCGGGCACATTATTTTTAGATGAGTTTAATATTAAGAGGGGTATTGTCAATTTTTATGAACAGCCTTTAGTTGTGACTGCTCTTTCAGACCTCTTTTGATAATTTAGACATTTTTATGATCAGTCTAGAAGCCACAGAGTATCTTCAAAGGCCTTTTTCTGAGGAAGAAGCTGTGGGTTCTTTGAAAGGGATGAACAAGGATAAACTCCCTGGTTTGGATGTGTTCACAATAGCTTTATTCCAGTGATATTGCTCTGTGGTTAAGATAGATGTGCTGGATATTTTCCTAGCTTTTTTAGGTGTTGGTTCATTTGATGACTTAGAAGTGCTAACACTTATTTTAAAGTGTTGGTTTCAAAGAGAGGGGGAGGCAGAAGATATCATAATCTCCGGCCAATTAGTCTTTTGAGCAGTATCTACAAGATCGATTAGTTTCAAATGTTTTCTTTTTTAACCTTATCTATTTAAAAAAAATGCATTAGTGGGGGACTTCAATACTGGACAAAAGCTTCCCTTCTGACGCTCTCGAGCTTGACTGGAAATGGTAAGACGCAGCCCTCAAATGTGACATACGCGGTGGTGGTGGCAATGGCTGCTGCAATTCTTCGTTTTGTGGTTGCACCCTATCCGTTGTACCTTCTAATTCTGCTCGTCTCGTGGCCGGCGGCATTACCGACGTCTCTGTTATGCTATTTCTCGACGAAACAATTCTGTATGAATCTTCTGTTGTTTTGTTTTCCAAAGGTGATGGAGGGTTTGATTTTTTTTCGCGAAAGAGAGCCACAGAGGGATGAGATTATAGCAACTGTAGCAGCCATATATGCAAACAAGAGAGAATATGAAAGCACTGGACGATTTAACTGATTCCCACCTATGGGAAATCTCCTTCCCATGCCTGAGAATGTTATCCTTAGGAAACCAAGAAACTTCTCTGGGGTGGTTTGCCGAACACCAACACAGATTTCTACAGGAAAACTGAAAAAGAACAATACAGATTGCTTGAATGAAGGTAATGGAGATAGGCAGTGAAATTGTGTTTCGTTTTATTTGTTTTCAATTCTCAATTGGTATGCAAAACAGCTTGCTTGAATTGAGGACTGGAAAGCCAAAAACAGTGGCTAATAAGTATACTTGTGTCATTTTTTATATTTTATAGCCCATCTGTCTGTTGGCCATTTAACTTACTCAATTTTTTGGCCTTGAGGTTAGTTACTTCCTTGAAATCTGCATTCATATATGGAGACACTAACTCAATGTTTTCTTATAACGATTGAATGTACAGTATCACTATGGTTTGTCGGCGCCGGAAGCAACGCCGCGAGGTGGCTGGGTGCAGCAATAGGGGGATGAATACTGAGGCCTTGGATGTTGGGGAAGCTAATCCTGAGACTGTTGTATCAATTGAAGGGTTAACCAACCAAGAGGGGTCCACTTCCGGTTAGTGCTTTATTATGTTTTTTTACTTGAGTTCTAAATTTATTGTACAGTCTTCGTCACTCTTAGCTATCTATCTGATTGAATTTCTGGGTGTGTTTCTGATTGATCGAGGGACGTGTGTATCTATTGGTTTGTGATTCTGGTTAAAATTCAGTCATGGGTTTTGTGTTTTAACCTTGTGCCATCCCCGGTTTTAATTTGAGTTCTTTTTTTTCTGAACAGGTTGAATTACCTCGCCAAAGGGGGATAGATGTGGCACATGTGCAGGAATATAAAATTCGACACGGCAACATGTTCATGGGTGTCCTGCTGGCTGCTACTCATTTACTTCACCACTTCACCATTTTATTTGGGACCTTGAGATGCAATTTCCTCGAAAAAGAAGGCGACTCCAAATTTCACATGGTAGTTGTTTTATGTTCTGTATTTGTGCTTTAATATGCATGTGATTCTATTTTGGCATACATTTCTTTTTCTCTGTGATCTTGCTGCCAACATTGCTTTTCATGGATATGAACTTATCATCACACTATTATGCACTTATCATCCTTTCCAGTTTCTCCATTGTCGACTATGGGTTGGATATGGTCTAGGGTGGTTATACTTCATGTCCAATTATTGATTGTCACCTTTAATTGTATTACATACCAGGTAAAAGCATTGCGCTGCATGTACTTCTAGTGTAAGTCCTGCACTTATCTACTTATGTGGAATCTAAAAATCTTGTTGATTTAGAATTATAACAACTTGAGAAAAATGAACAGTCTAAACTATGTTTGATAATTGAGTCCATTGGTGATTTTTTGTTCATCAGATCTGATAAGACCATGATCACAGCCTATTGCCATGATAAGTCCACACTATGAACACAGCCTATTGTCATGAAAACAGCCTGTTGCCATGATCTGGACTTGTCATGGCAATAGGCTGACTGAAAATTTAACACTAGAACTTAGTTAATTGATGGTCCTCCTTTCTCATGTTCAATACACGAACTTAAAGGCCAAAGCTTCATGGCTGGACTCAGCAAATTGCTGGAAACAAATAGAGCAGATTTAAGCTATTTTCACATTGATATAAGCTGAACGAGTGAACGTTCATAGGCTGTAATGTTCTATTTTAGCTGAAGAAATTATGTTTTAGGTCTAGAATCTGCAACTGAAGCAACTGTTTGCCTATTTTATTGTGATGCTACTTGTGACATATCTGAATTTTTGTTGTTCTCAGTATCTTAAATACTGTCAAGTGAGGTTGGGCATTACATATCAATTAAGCCTTGTGCTAAATTAGTGGCTGGTCTCTAGGCTTATGTCTTGTCTTAATCATGCCAACTCTTTCTTCATAAGCTAATTGGTGGACACCTTTGTTCTTGCTAAACTGGAAGAAGTTGTTAATCAACTCATGCGTCAGAATCAAGGTCAATCCTAGTTCTCTAGCTTTCCTGGTAATTTTTTCCCCCAAAGTCTAACTTTTAACTTTTTTTTTAACTTGCTGATCAATTAGTAGCTTTCTCAGGATTTCATTATGGAAAGTGAAAGCTATGCAAGTCTAACAACATACACTAAAAGCTTTTGCCTAACAACTCAAAAATAATAAGCAAAAAATGAGATTCAAAGATGGCTATTTGTGTCTAATATGTGAACATATTCTTTGTTGAACATATCTAAAGTGCAAAGAGACTAGCAGATATAATATTCCTTTCTTATTCTATATGTTTAACATGTGTCACCTTTGTATCAGGTTAATGCCCAAGTGAATGCATATGGATTATTCTTGGTCTTGGTGGTTAATGTTGATCATGTGCATGGGCGGCTACCGGATTGATTTGAAAATATGCATGAGGATTTTTCGGTCTTGTACAAATTAACTCATAAAAATCCTCTAACTTCGCTTGTTATTTCTAGACAAACGTGTGTTATTGTTCTAGAATTGAATAGATTGTGGTTCTTTTGTGACTAGCCAAGCCCTAATTTAGATTTAACTTGCATTTGGTTTTTACTAGCTATATGATATGAGAAAAGCAATGTAAGAAAACATATCTATATATAGGAGATTGGCAATGTCGGCATTTTCTAGTATTTTGCTCTCCTTTTCTTTTGGGTGATAACTTATAGAGGCGGTCAATATTGCCGGCATAATAGAATTATTTTATAAAAAAAATCTAAAATAAGCCTATGCCGGCGGTCGTATGTGTCGGCATAAGTCCATACATTCAAAGAAAACAAACGCAAAATGAAACCTATAACGGCATAGGGACCGTTGGCATAGATTCAATTGTTCAGCAGTTTAATAAAATAAAAAGAATACCTACCGCGACATCATTCAGTGCTGGTTTTGCTATTTTATCTAAAAATATAATAATTTAGAAATTTACTTATGCTGGCGCCTTTTACCGCCGGCATAGGTTCAGACCGCTGTTATTGGCAACATTAGAAGACGGATGGTGGAAGCCTTTTAGGGGCGGCCGACCACTGTTATAGACCCCCTCAAACGCCGGTATAGGTCTATCGAAACGCCGGTAAGGGCGGCGGTCCCGTAGCGCCGTGTAAACCTACGGCAGCGCTTTTTGCACTTTTCGCGGCGGTATAATTGGCGCCGGCGTAGACCTTTTTCCTTGTAGTATACTAGATTGGCAATTTATATATTAGAAAGCAATCTACGCTATTACACTATAAACCTAATAATAACTACACACAGCGTACTCACTCTCAACCCAGAACAACGCAACTCAAAGAGCGTCCCACACAACGCCAACCTAACCGAAACCCCGTAAACTCCTTAATGTGTAATGATATCCCAAATTTATTATAAATTACAGTAAAAAGGTTTTATAGCTTAAAACATTCACTACAAGAAAATACGTTTTTAGCGACGGATTTTTACCGACGGAAGCTATTTCGTCGGTAAATGGACTTT
>JAVXUO010000453.1:0-210000 GCA_033065855.1 Escallonia rubra | reverse complement strand
TTTTCATTATGTAACTTGTCTTAGATTGATGCGTAAGTTAATAACTTTATCCTAGATTAACCCTAAGTGTCCCTTACAGAGACGCCTATAAGTTAAACTTCGAGACTTCTTTAAGTTACGGATTTGACAAACAACTGCTAGTTTTGAAAATCTCCTAACTACGACTATGAACTGGGCTTTCTCATACACTATAGAAATCTCATTTTGAGCCTCAATTCTTTAGAGAAACTTATATACTGAAGATTCTAGTTGTCTATCTTATTTCTCATTAGTTAACATTATTAAGGATATTGTATCTTCATGAGAAAATTATAGATTGAGAGTGAGCATTCTCAATTCATCAATTTTTACTTCTCCCTGTTGTGCTAGATCTTCAATTGTTCTCATTTCTTGTCAAGAGGGTTCCCTCGTACACAATTGATCTTTGTAAATGGAGTGTGATCAAGGCTTAAGGTTGTCAAGTCTTGGATGAACTTTGTGGATTCAAGACTTATGCTTGGTGTAGATATATAAAAGTGGTTGTGACAATTTTGACCTTGACCTGGAAAAAAATTGTTGCAATTCAACGGACTTTCTTAAAAACCTAGATGTAGGCTTGAGGGTTAAAGCTGAAACATTTAACTATCATTGTCAAGTATCATAGCTCAAACTCATTACTTATTGTTCTATACTCTTATAAGATTATGTTGTTAACACAATTGTTAAGCTTCTTCATTAGTAGCGCACTAACCTAAATATCCTCAGATATACATTTGACCTAGAAAAATGTTGTACCCAAAGAAGTTGCCTACGTAACCTCATCTGAGAAGGATTAGACCAAATGTATTCGAACTGGTTTATAGAAAGGATGACAAAAGACTAAAAATAAGAGTATAAAGCATCTGTGTATCAACCTGAATTTGAGGTTAAATACCCTCGGATATAAATCTAGACTGAAAAATAGATGCACTTAAAGAAGACTGCATACGTATACTCATTCAGAAGGGATGATGAAAGATTGGAAACCAAAAGTACACGATGTCCGTTTATAAACTTGAATTAAGGGTTAAATATCCTAAGACATACGTATGGACTGAAAAATGGTTGCACCTACACAAGGTTGCCTACGACCCTCATTTGAGAGGGATCAAGTCAAAAGTTCCAACTAGTTCGACAAAAATAACTAGAAAATGGTAGGTGATGGGCTTAAAAGAAGCACATTGGCAACCGTGGAGACTGAAAATGACTATAACAGAAGTCAAAACACAAAATGGTCCTAGACCACATCTAGGCCACTAACAAGGCAAAACCTAGTACAACTCACTAAGAAAGGCTACCAGTGACAGATGATAAAACAATATTGTTGTTATTATAACTATCATGAGAAGGGAATCGGAGGGAGTCCGAGTTCGGATGTAAAACCACAAGGGATGGTCCTTGACAAAGAATGCATGTAGAGGATCTAACATTGCAATATGTTGAATGAATGACCAAACAATGGTAAGCACTACCACGATCGTCATGATCAGGGAATTACAGGAATCCTCTAGACAAAAATGCATGCAGAGGATAATGGTAATGAAATATGCTAGAGAAACTGGTCAAACATAAGTAACATTATCATGCGATAGAAATTATAGGGATATGTATGCAAAAGACACTGAATCTGAATGAACAAGACAAATATTATCCTGACTGTCATGAGAGTGGAATTATAAGGAGCCTCTAGATAAAACAAAATGTAAGCCAAAGACATTGATGACTTAATAAATTAGATGATGAAAGAATGACACTATCCTAAATTTAATGAAAGGGAAATCATAAGGAACTCGTAGACAAAAAATGGACTACATGAAGATAGACATGATCAGGTCTATCATGAGAGAAGAATCACAAAAGACCATTGGATAGAACAAATGCATGCTAATGATACTGACAATGCAGTGGACTGGATAAAACAGACAGTATCAGGACAATCAAGATAGAGGAATCACAAAAAGCCCCTAGACAAAATGCATGTAGATAATTCTAACAACGCAATGGATTGGATAAACAAAGACAGACACTTATCATGACTGTCGTGAGAGGGAATCACAAGAACTCTAGGTAAAATAGAATGCATGCAAACGATACTGACTATGCAATGCACTGAATAAAAACACATAATATCAGGTCTATCATGAAGCGGAATCACGAGAGCCCTTAGACAAAATGCTTGTAGATAATACTGACAATGCAAAGGACCGGTTAAACTAAGACAGTTATTATGACGACTATCATGATTGGTGAATCATAAAAACCTTTAGATATAGCAAAATGCATGCTGACGATGCTTACCATGCAAATGGACTAAATAAAGATAAACATTGTCATGGGAGGGGAACCAGAAGGAGCCCTACACAAATTTGCAAACTGGGTTGACCTTTGTACAGTTATAATGGAAGGGGAATCATAAGGGTAGTTCTGAGGCAAAAACACGTAGACCACATGCATGATAGATCATAGAAGAGATCATATCATATACTATTATGAAAAACGCACTTAACAGGGAAGAATCCAAGTCGTGATGAAAAGTCCCTTAAAGAGGAATCCATAAGTGAAGCTCAATGGATTGTCACACACAATGACATGGAAAAATGACCACAATATTAATCTTATGGGGCAACATGATGGAAGCCCCTACATCAAACGCATGTAAAAAAAAAGAGAAATAACTCCACTATAACTATGACAAGAAGGGAGTCACAATCGAAGCTCCTAGGCATAAGGCTTTTGACAGGGAAGGACCTATATCAACCATATCCAAAGATATGGGCCTCCTAGTGGAAGCAAGAAGGGGAATGACATTGAATCAACACAAAACATAGTTAGAAAAAAAAATGGCTATCCCAAGATGTTATAAAAATGACAAGCACATAATTCAATGGACATCAGAAGGGAAACCTCTAAATAAACAGATATGATCAGAAGAAAAAAATCCGAGCATTTATGGTGAAGGCCCTGATATAAGGAAAAAGATCTTATCTCGACCTACCATGAAAGGAGAAATTTTGAAAAAAACCTCTAGTGAATATACACTGAGCTATATGAGAACAATCGACCTAAAAGGCAACCTATAAATAGTAAAGAAATAAATGCAATAAGTTTATGTGCTAAAGGCCCCTAGAAGTCGATACCATGAGTGAGATCCATTAAAAGACAAACGAGCTACCAAAGTAGGTAGGAGAGTGCCTAAAGACGTAGACAAGGAAAAGTCTAGGACACTTAAAATATTCTTTAACAGTTTGAGAGCATGTTTGAACTAAAAAACACATTTGGATTACCCACTATAATATCGACCATTCACTTCAAGATCTATTGTCAATTTTCAACTCATTTTTACATTAAATCAAGTTAATGGTACCCACTATGTTGACTAGTACATCTCTACCCAAAAAGGGGAAGATCATTGAATTTTTTTTGGCAAAGACATTGCAATTTATTTTTATTAAATGTTATTCAACTTCACAGAAAAATTTGATGCTTAACTTATGATGGCAAGGAAAGTGGGTTTGCAGTCGACGTGGAGGTGCCACAAGGAATACAATCCGAGTCAGATGCCAAGTAAGGTGATGTGGGACACAACAAGGATGGAGTAAGAACAGAGACCAAGGTCTTCCCAGACAAAGCCTGAGGGTGGCAGTGCTGCGAGGACGATGGTGCATAGTGAATACACGACGACAGTCACAGTCCGATACTTAGGTCCAGAGTCAAGATCATGTATGTTTCTCTCTCTAGAATTCTAGAGTGAGAAAAAAAATGTTGAAGTCCTCCAAATGAATTCTCAAGACCCCTATTTATAGAGGTTGAGGTGATGATGTCATCAACCAACTCGTGGCACTCCCCGGGAGTGACACGTCACCGAGGGGTCCACGTGTGTCGGTACTCCACGAGCTGTCGGGTCGCATATTCACCCAGCATGCTCCTCACAGAGTCATTCTATTTGTCTGAAAAGACTGGCTCCCACAGCGTTGGTGTGGCCAGAGAACCCCATTTGATCTAGCCACAAATCCAAGCCCTTGTAGAGTCCTACAGGCCTGGCAGCGGTGGGGAAGACCCGACACCCAACTGCCAGACGAACTAGGCGTGATGCCCCTCCGAAGACCTGCTCCCATCTCAGAATAACCTGGGGGTCATAGTCCCTAGGGGTGCCGACGCAAGCCCCCAGTGCTGAAGCACGTAGGCCAGTCACGCAGGCACCTTGGTGAAAATAGTGTCTCGGAGGAGTCGCCTATTCCGCTGGCCGAGGTAGCATCCCAGATGAGCCATCTACCTAGTGGGCCGAGGTAGCATCCCGGATGAGCCGTCTACCTGGCTGAAGGGGAGTTTTCGTGTCGGAGCACTTGGAGCTCCCTGACAGAGATAGTGTCTCGGAGGAGTCGCATATCCCCGCGGGTGAATCTTTATGACGGAGCACTCGGAGAGCATCAAGGTAGCATCCCAGAGGAGCCGTCTACTTGACGGAAGAGGAGTTGAAAAGCTCCCTGGCTGAGATAGTATCCCGGAGGAGTCGTCTATCCCCTCGGGTGAGTCCTTGTGCCGGAGCACTCGGGGCGCGTTAAGGTAGCATCCCGGAGGAGTCGTCTACCCAACTGGTTGAGGTAGCATCTCGGAGGATCCGTTAACTGGCAGAATTGGAGTCTTCATGCCGGAGCACTTAGAGATCTCTGGCGGAGATAGTGTCCCGGATGAGTCGTTTATCCCTGCGAGATGCTACACACTCCGGAGAGTGGGTCGAAGCATGTTTCACGACCAAGGCAAGGTGCGCATGGTGTGGTGAAAGGATGGACCAACGTAAGGTGCGTGGTAGTGTGATAAAGAGCCAGAGGGCGTGACTGTATCAGCAGCGCAGCGCATGGGCGCGACGGAGTGAGTGAGTTGTCAGGGGGCATAATAGTGTGATAGAGAGTCTGGGGGCATGGTAGTATCAGCGGCGCGGCGCACGGGCACGGTAGAGTGAGTGAGGTGCCAGGGGCACGATAGTGTGACAGAGAGTCTGGGGGCGTGGCTGTATCAGCGGCATGGTGCATGGGCGCGATGGAGTGTTGGAGACGACGCATGGGTGACTGGAGTCACGGAGACGGCGCCTCAGGCGACGAGCCTCGCGGAGACGGCGCCCGGGAGACGAGCATCGTGGAGTTGAAGCGTGGACCAGGGCGACGGGTGTCGCAGATGATGCATTGTCCCTGGAAGAGAAGTGAAGGTGCTAGGGGGAAGGCCATGGTCCCCTCTTTGGGGAAGGCCAAGGCCGACCACCAGGGGGAGGCCGTGGCCGACACCAAGGGGAAGGCCAAGGCCAAGGCTGAACCTAAGGGGAAGGCTAATGCCAACCTCCTTGGGCAAGTGCCAAGGCCCGCCGACAGGCGCCGTGCGACATGCGGCGGTCGAAGTGCGATGAAGCGTCGCGCAAAAATAAATTTCTTAGTGACGAAGTAACGTAGAAAAAGTGAAAAGTGCACATGACTTGAGCGTGCATGTTTTGACCGGTTGTAAGCTTTGAATATTGACTGCTGCCTGATTTGACATGTTGCGCAAAAATGAGACCCTCAGTGATACTTTGGGTGCGACCAGAGTAGGTTGGGAACAACTTAAACACACAATTGTGAATCTTTAAGACTATCATGCAAAGGTTGGGCACAAAAGTAGATAGTGACGACTAAAGGGATGGAGATGCATAGTTGTGAGGCTGATGGGTACTTGGCTCATTAGTAGTCGAAATATAAACATACATGACTGTGCTCAACGAAAGTACATGACTGTCAAGTGCGTGATAAAAAGGTCATAAGGTACGAGATGAAGTCACAAGGCTTATTATATTGTCACTAAATTGATGGTTAATATATCAAAATATGATAAGTGAAATTATTCATGGACCGCACCAAGTAGTGCATGCAAGATAGGTTAGGAAATAAAAAATCAATGGGTTGTCATACAAGCCACATGGAGGTGAACTTATCATGTCTTAATAAAGCCAACTCAAAAGTGCGTAAACCATTATCTTCTTTTTCTTTTTATTTTTTATTTCACTTATTTTATTTTTCATATTTCCTTGCCTTGTCAAAATTTGAAGGGGCATTGGACTCCCTTATACAAACATAACCTCAAGAAGAACTTCGTATAAAGGATACAATGTAGACTTGGGTGTGGGCTAAGGAAAAGGGTAATAAGGCTAAAAAAACCTAAGTGTAATCCCAAAGCCCCTTGTGTATGCCCGTGGAGATTGAGCCTAGATGATTATTAAGTTTTCTGCATGTGAAGGGAACCATATATGAAGTAGTTCAAACTATCGAACGTGCTGAGCATCTATCCTTAGAATGCAAAATGTGTCGACCTATGTGTAGAACCTTAAGAATCATTATTTGCCAACTTTGAGTTTCTTTTTCTTCTTCTTCTTTTTTTTTTTTTTTTGAGATCAAACGAGTATCGTCAAAATTTGATTCATCATTTTCTCTATCATCAAGAATTTAGTTACTATGAGAAAGAACCTTCCATGTTAAGTCTAATTTGAATAGCAATACTTGGAACATAGGCACAAACAAATAGACTTACCCCCAAGGTTAGGATTATAGGCTTCTGGAAAAAAAAATGCTCAGTTGTTTAGGCTCAAACATCTAGCAAATAGAAAAATCAACCATAGGATAATTAGGATAATATGTGCTGACCAAACAATGACAAAATGCTTCTATTCATTAAGACCCATTGCAACATTCTTTTGAGATGTTTTCTTTCTTTATTTTTTTTTCTTATGTGTCTAACTTTTGTCTAGACCATCCTTTTCAGGATTTTCAGTCTAGCAGGCTTCTATTTTTCTGAAGCTAAGTGGTCCAGTTTAGGAAAAATATAAAGATAAAGTCTTCGCATTAATGTGACACCTCATTATCTTAGAGGATAGTATAGGGATTGACTTGTTTCTAATGAGTGATGGTTGTGAGGGAAAGAAAAGAAGTCGCGGCCACTCTTGGTTATCTTTTGGATTCTCCTCCAAGTGCTTAAATTCGAAACAAAATTCTTCTTGAGGTTTATGACATTCAATTTCTAAGAACATAAAATTTTAATTTTACGTATGGAAAGGCAATCATCACCTTCAACGCAGAAAAAAAGTTCAGAGAGATAGACCACTAAACCAAAATTCAAAATCTTTCATTTTTACAAATACTTGAAATGATTAGTCAATGAGAAGTTAATTGGTATCAAACGGGGTAATTATCTCCTTTTTCTATGAAGATTTGGTATGCTCTCAACTCGCTTTTAAGGATAGACACCTAGACTTACCGGATAGACAAGACATAAAAGTTTGTTTAGCTGACTCAAACCCTCAAAAAAAACCTCTAAGTGTTTAAAAACATATTTTTGACTTTTTTGTTCAACTTTTTGTTTCTTTTTATTTTTTCCCTTTTTTAGTTTTATTTTCTTATTTTCTTTTACCGTACGAACAAACGGCAAAGGAAAGATGACTTAATGATGGAACTAGTGCTTACATAAGACAATATAATTAAGAAATCAAAGAAGCGCACCATAATAGAATAGCATATGACACACCATATAGTATGATAGTCAGAGTAATAATGGTCAGTACGAGTCATTACCGGATGGTACACATGGAAAGAGTATCGACCCATTCAATAGAAAGGTATTTTTGGGCAAAGATTCCTATATATACGGGTGAGCATGGGTCCATTGGTTCGGGTTGGAGGCTGAATATCAAACAAAGCCGACCACATTGATTTGAAAAAAAAAACAAAGATTAGTTGAACGGTTTGCTTTGAGCTGTTTAGTTTCAACAGTTTGGACAGATTAACGGGTTTGGACTTGTAGTAATTTTGAAAATTTTTGGACCCATCCATTGACTATTTGGCGTTTGTAATAAGCATAACCACAAGTATTTTGAAGCCTACCTATTGAAATTAGGATAGAGTTTACTTATAAACATTGTGGTTAAATCCTAAGTATAATAAAAACTAAATAATAACTATGATTAGATTAAAACTTATATATTTTTAGTTGGATATATATAGGTTCGACTCGGTTGGGTTCTGAACTGTGTCAAAAATAATCAAATCGAATCAACTGAACTGAAGATCCGTTTGGAAAACAAAAAACGAAACTGATTGTTTCTTTCAAATCATTTGTGACCAGCCAATTTGTTAAGTTCAGTTTGACCGGCTGGATTGGTTTGAATGGTTTACATGCTCACTTATACCCGTATCTATACCGGCCAGTACACCCATATAACAGTCGGCACGGATGGAAACAACTTTATATTCATATATTTTGGGTTTACAAAAGTTTATGATAGGTGTGCCGACTAGTTTATATCTCCTAAAAGATGCTCTCTGTTTGAATAGTCATATACACTCTTTAAAGCGTACTGGCCAATTTAACAGGGACCTGTTTTGAAGCTTTTCCCTTACCAAAAGTACCGGCAAGCTTTATGGTGTACGGCCCAGCCTGTGCACCTAAAAATTAACACGTGTCTTCTCAAATAAGAACCCGAAAGGAGTCTAGTGTGTGTGGCTGATTTGAACTCCAGTTGAGGTTTCTCTCTTGGCTCAATTTTGCACGATATACCTCTTGATCATGACAACAATAGCTAATAATGGGTGCTTATGGGTACATGGCTAAACTCTTTGAAATACCAAGATGCTGGGAAGGTCTTATTACAATGGCCTTAGAGGTAAGGGCACAATAAAATATTTAAAGATAAAATTTTGAAAAGCATGCCAGAGGAGAAAAAAGCATTAAAATCATAAACAATCTTATTCAAGTCTAGTTCTTAATTTTAACCCTAGCAGAGTCTTCACCGTGACGACATGCATCCGAAAAAGACTTTTTTTGAGTCAACATCTTATTTTTACGTTTAGTTATAATGATCAACAAAGGAAAAGAAGAAGACTCTAGAATGATCTAAACATCGAATAAAGTCATTCAATCTAAAAAGCCTATTTGGATTCGATGGCTAATTTATATGATGAGAAGGTGTTAGGCACCTCATCATACCTTAATACGGTCTTTACTTATTTGTAGGTGATTTTCGATGAAATTTGTCCAAAAACAAGAGCGAGTCCTATGTTGAACCTATTTTTTGGTTTGAACTCTATAGTGGGGGTTATGTAACCTATGTACTAGATCGAAAACATTGAGATCAAAATCTCGTAGTTCTGATCCTAATGAAAGAGACCTAAATCTTGGTATATCGTTTTAAAAATCTGATTTTAGCAACTCGTCTAGTTGAACTGTTTTTTATATTATCACAGACCAAAACCTGATCGCGGGGAGGGGATTCTATTCTAACCTACTCTAAAAAAATAGAAGGCAAAGATAAAAAGATATACCATTAATCTGTATGTTGAAGTTTAGGCATGCGTTGGATGCGGTCAGAATTTCCAATTAGTCATTCTTCTCTTGCTAGAAAAATATTAGCCTATGAGGATTTTCTTTTTTTAACTTTCAGTCCCTTTTGGGGCTCCCTAGGGTTGCTTATATAGAGGTCTGGAATCAGAAGCCAGAAGCGTCACACAAGGAGACTAATGGCTATCTTTATTGCCACATGGAGATAAGATGAAGAAGACTAAAATGCTCTTACTTGATGGTACATTTAAGCCACAAAGGAACACAGTCTGGTCCCAAGGAGAACCGGCCGATATGCTTATCCTTCTTAACCTACTATTTGGCCTTTTCTAGAAGGAAAAAAAAACTACCTTTTATATAAATTTGGGAAATAAATTCAAATTAAAATCAATTTAACTGCTAGACTCTCTAACTCTCTACAAGAATGGGGTGTCTAGAGTTAATACTATAGTTTTTCAACTTTTAATTTGTTCATAATTGAATAAATCTTGACTTTCGCTTATAAAGTTATAGAAGGTTAAACTTCACTGTTTATTAAGAACAATTCATGAGTCAGTAATCTCATTAATTTGTTATACATATAGTTATTTTGGATTCTATTATCATATGACTTGTGGGCTTTGTACAATGTAAGCCCTTAATGTTACATAATTGTCAAAATTCAATGTATTAGCAAAAAAGAAATCAATTCAATACGGAACTTTGTAGAAAGTTGATGTTTTATAAGCGTGACATTCATAGTAGGGTGTATGACCTATTAAGTAAACAAAAGTTTCATTAAACATGAATTTCACCAAAGAGCTCGAAATAAATAAAAAAAATGACACGTCCCACCCAATTGGCTCATAATTCGTCTTTTACATATTTTAAAATAAGAAATGCTATTTCTACCCCGTTGTATGCTTTTTAGCCTCTTCTTTTGTCACTAAAAATGTACTTTAGTGACAAGTGGTAAATTTATTAGGAGGTAGATTAATGTATTAGTTGGGTGGAAATAACCTTTCATTTTCTATATTTATCCTAGTGATCTCGATGAATAGTCAAATTATTTCCTTAAAAATTCACACATCCAAGGTGTTAGAGGGATTATGGGCGAAAGAGATAAAGGAAGGGTCTGTGAGCGAGAGAAATTAGGGAGGTGGGTTATGGGGGTTCTTTCATAGATTTTACTTTTTTGCTCTTAGTTGACTTTAATACTCTTTAATGGGATGGTTTATAACAATAGAACATGAGCCATATAAGAAGTCTATAAAAGAAGTCTCATTATAGTAGTGTTTGCACTAAGAAAAATCACAAAGAATCGGCCTAGCAACGCTAATTCATCTAAATAGCGTTCAGCATGCCATGCCATCAATGAGTAAGGGTCGGCCTAAACAAGTGTAGGATTTGGGTTCAAGCTTTCACCATCCCCTTCTTCTCATCAATGGACTCCTCAGGTATACACGGGAGTGTCATTCATTCACTTAAGGTCAATTTGTCCTAGTACAAATGGGCCAAGTCGGTGACTGTCAAATCAAACTGTCAAATCGTAGGCAACAATGACGAGCGCTGAGCAAGGAAAAACACGTCTCTTTTACATAGGGCTTATAGTTTTGACTAGGCTATGTGACTGAGGAGTTCTTAAAAAATGTCATAAGACTGGATGAAAACTTTGTCAAGAAGGTAAAGGCCGTATGCAGCCCTGACACATGGTAAAGCTAGATCAATCAAGGAAGCTTAGCACAAGAAGAATGCTAAAAGCCTACTACAGGCGTGCTTGGACACGTTGCAGCTCCAGATTTGATCGACCTGAGGTTAAATAATTACAACTCAGTTATTAAAGCCATAAATATTGTTTCCATTAATGGTCTTCGGCAACAAATACAAACTATCCCATAGTTTACGTTATCTCAACATTCGTTTACTTCAAAAATAGCTTTATTATTAGGCTAGGTTGGGACCATAAAACCAATTGTTTGTTTCATTCAAACAATCTCCACAATGTATTCAATCTCTCAATTAGTGCTTTTTACCCTCAAAGTGTTATCATTCATATAAAGTTTTTCACTGCAAGCACTATAGAGGTAAACTATCTGTATTCATTGTATTATTATACTTGGTTTGGTTAGAAGTGAGAGTAGATTGCGTAGGAGTAGTGGTAACATAAATACTACTTAAAATTTCCTAAAGCATTAGCCCAAAAGAGTTTTAAGGATATTCCCAAGTCATCATAAATCATTTGAAAGAAATCAGATTAAGCACACTCCTAAATGCCAAATCATTTACATCACTTGGTAATTATGTTTCAGACATGATCCCTTCAAGACTTGGCAAGCCCGTGTACCATTGAAATCCATTTTTACCCTAGGGAACATGACTGAGCATTTACAAAAGTAACATTTTTTGGCATGCCTGATGAGACACCCTTGTGCTATTTTCTGCAAAGATGGTTGTTATTAGGAGAAATCCTGCTGAAAATAATGTAACGCCTAACCCCCAAAATCCTAATATGGCCGACACCTCAAACTCAGAGGGCCATGTGATAGAAGAAGAGAGGGGATAATCAGTTGAACCTGTTCGGAGATCAAGGAGAGAACTTACACTCGGAATGAGGTTCAGATAGGTGAACATGTCCAAAGGATGATAAGTTGTGCAAGATCAAAGGAGCATGTATGAAAGCATAACTATGTTTAAAGACACTGTAGACATAGCTAAAAACTCTAAGAGACATAACACAATAGCGGTGTCTCCTCGCCATAGAACGGGTGACTCAGACCAAACCAAGGAACAAACAGAACATGGGGGGCAAATCAAACTTATGCTACCTTTCAAGCAAATGCCAATTCACATGCTGACTAGTTTAGACCATGCAACGATAAGGGTTTGAGGCCCAAACAATAAGAGTATCATTATGCACGCTCATATCCTTGGGGGCGAATATAAGCCGAGCCAACCCTATCATCAGACTTACTATCTTTATACTTTTCTCCCTTGCAATTCGAAATGACCATTAACAAAGACAAATTGATAGATCTCATTAAAGAGCAAGTTTGCCCATGCCTCAATTGTACAGGGCGACCATGCTATTCTAAACCATATTCAAACTGGGTCATTATAAACTTTATTTTTTTCAAGAGGTTACACAGTCCCCGACTTTGCTACCTTCAACGGCTAAACCAGTTAGTCCACTATTGAACACATAGGCTGATTCACAATCCAATGTGGAAAGCTGGCCAAAGTTGATTTTCTCAAGTTGAGACCATTTCCTAACTCCCTTTTGATATAGCTTTCACTTGTTGTATCATCCTACCACCTAATTCGGTATTCTCTTTGGCCCATACGGAAGATCTTTTCCATGCTTAGTTCTAACAACCTTGAAGGTCTCTATAACTAATCTGGTTAAGCTACATCGATGGCCTAATAACCTGTGGTCGACCTTGTAGAATGATTCAAGCAAGCCAAACACAGAGGCATAGTCTATCTGCCTGAATTCAAGTTCGTGCAGTTAGCCCTCAACCATTTTAATCAAAGGATCGAAATTGAGTGGAATTTCATGACATATTCGAGCTGAGAGGCAGAGGTCTCAAGATATGAGGACCTGCTTCAAAGTGAGAGAGATATAATGAACTCTTCCAAGTGAACTTACTATAAGAAACCCAATACTAGGGTTTATGCTATAGAAGATCAGATTGAGGTTGAACGACTAGAAATTATTTCCATGAAAAAGTTATACTTGGAAAGCCGTAGTTCACCTGAGAAAGGCCTTAATCTTAGTTCGGCTGAGGTGAAAGATCGAAATAGAGTTTATACTTTTGACATCACTGAGGTTGATCAGATTTTTTATCATGTGCTGAAAGATGGTGTCATGAGGCTATCTTTAAGGCAAAAAATGTCTACACCTAAAAATTTAAGGAATAGGACCTACTACAAATATCACGATAAGTGGACTCACTCGACTAAGAATTATATTATGTTTCTGATATAGTAGAAGATCAATACCGACCTAATCAAATTTTCAGAAAAGCTCAATGAGCACAAAATCAACACCGATCCATTTCAGGCTTCCATGAACAATTTGCATATCTCCATTAACTTTATTGGGTTTCTTAAACCAAGAGAAATGGTTGGCTTTGAGAACAGTAGCCATCACATTGGATCGAGTTATGCTTTATAAAAGCGACAACACGAAAGGATTTCTGTTAGGAGAGCTAGTCATCCACCCAGAAGGAAGACTGGAAAGTAAAGACTGTTAAATAATGAAGGAACTCAATTGGTCCACCCTCGTGGCTGAAACGGTCAGGCTGATAGCGAGTCAAGTGCTCAAAAATATCTGCCATTATCAGTTGACCTAAAAGACAAGTCGAGCCAGATATGCTCACTACAAAGATGTGCCTGAAAAAGGTACATGCTTACCTGACCGAGAAGAAAGTCGAGTTCTTTAGGTGATGCGGTCAGTTTGGTCCATGAGACCGAGTGTAGTGTATCGAAGAATGCATTGAAGAGACGTTTGAAGATCTGATTCAAATGAAAGATATGGAAGCGGCCAACGCTTAACTGAACGATCTCAAAGGCTGACGTTTAGGACCCACTTCTGAAGGTCAATCTGGACAGAAAAGGCAGATATCGGCTACCTATACTACTGCCACTTGATTTTTAGATTGATCTACACGCTTTGCTGCTGGAATTCAAGACGGTTTGCGTAGAATTATCATGAAATGCCAACACCACTAAGAGATTTGGTCGAACACATGCTACCTCCCAAGTAGGGGTTCACGTTGTACTAGTAGCTACCCAAAGGCATGTCCAACCAAGTAATCCTCAAAGTAAAAGTGGAGATCGAGAAAATGCTGAAAGCTGGTTTTATTAGGGTAGCCAACGACAACACAAAGGTATGCAATGATTTCAAAATCCTAAATCAATCCACCCCAAATGATTTATACCATATGCTTATTAACGGATTGGTTGATAGAGCATCCAAAAAGGAAATGTGTTCCTTTCTCGATTGATGTGCGGCCTATAGTCAGATCAAGATCGCAAATGAAAATATTCCAAAGACAGCATGTAGATGCCTTGAGAATATAGGCATCTTTGAATGTGTGGTTATGTCGTTCGGCCTAAAGAATGCTGGTGTTATGTATCAACGTACTATGAACACTATCTTTCAAGAAATCATTGGGAAAATATTGAAATTATACGTTGATAATATAGTTATCAAGTCTCAATGAAAGGAAACTCATTTGTCCGCTTCGCGCGCAACATTTGAACGAGCAAGGAAACATTATGTGAAACTTAATCCTCATAAATTTGTGTTTTTGTTTTTGCACACAAAGTAATCATAACTCAGCTACAAAAGCCATAAATATGATATCAACTAGTCCTCTTCAACACCAACAACAGACTATCACACAGTTTACGTTATCTCAACATTCGTTTTTACTTTAAGTAAACAGGTTTATCTTAGGATAGACTAGGATAACCAATGTTTCTCTCATTCAAATAGTCTACAAAGTGTATTCAATTCATGAATTACTACTTTGTACACTTAGGCTGTGTTTGGCGCGCGGGATAAGACCCCGGATAGGATAAAAATAATCCTATCCGGCGTTTGGACGTGCACTTTAGTCCCCGGATAAGGTACCCTTGGACTTGTTTTATCCCCCTTGAGTGGGATAAAATAATACCTGGGGGGGGTGGTATAAAATTAGTCCAGATCATGTCGGACTAAAATGAATGGGACCCACCCCACTTTTCTTCCTCTTTCCCTTCAACGCCATATATACATATACATTGTATATATACATATACATTGCGGGTGTGTATATATATATATATATATATACACACACACATATATATATATATATATATATATACACCTATATACATATACATATATACACCTATATACATATATATATATATATATATATATACACATATATACCTATATATATACATATATATATATATATATACACACATATATATATATATATATACACATATATATATATATACACCTATATACATATACATATATACACCTATATACATATATATATACACCTATATACATACATATATACACCTATATACACTTATATATCTATATATATATACACATATATACACCTATATACACCTATATATACACCTATATACACCTATATACACCTATATATACACCTATATACCTATATATACACCTATATACCTATATATATACATATATATACCTATATACATATATACACCTATATATACACCTATATACATATATATATATATATGTATATATATATATATATACACCTATATACCTATATATACACCTATATATATACATATATAGACCTATATACCTATATATATACATATATATACCTATATACATATATACACCTATATATATATATATGTATGTATAAATATATATAGGTATAAATATATATATACACCTATATACCTATATATGTATATACACCTATATACATATATATATATATATATATATATATATAATGTATCTATACCTATGTATATATATATATACCTATGTATATATACATATATATATATATATATACACACATATATACATATATATATACATATATATCTATATATACATATATATATATATATATATATATATATATATATATATATATATATATATATATATATATATATACTTTGTAAATTGCATAACTGACTTATAATCCGGACTTGGTCCAAACGCTGGATAGGATTTCTTGCTTATCCGGTCTTATCCGACGGTATAGCTTGTCCGGCCTTATCCTGTCCTTATCCTTATCCATATCCTTGTCGCCAAACGCAGCCTTAGAGCGTTGTAATTTCTATGAAGGCGTTCACTGCCAACACTATGAAGTCAAATTACCTTTATTCATTATATAATTATACTTGGTTATTAAGAGCATGAGTAGATTAGTAAGAGTAGGGATAACATAAATAGCATGAAAAAATCCTAATGCATGATGAAAAAAAAAACATTAAGAATATTCCCAAGTCCCACATATTGTTTGAAGAACTCAGGTTAGACACACACCCAAAACGCCAGACCTTTCACATTTAGAAATTTTGTTTCAATGGTGATCCCTTCAGAAACTGGTAAAACAATGCGCCACTACTAGATAATTTTTTTACTCAAAGGCCCGTGCACGAGTCTTTACAGGGTGAACGAGTGGAATAGATTTACATCGCTTGGTTACACAATGCTTCTGAGCCATGGTTGGACCGTAATGTGAGCTAGGTTTGAATGCAAACTAAAGTTTATACTAGGGGTGAGCACGGTTCGGTTGGTTCGGTTTGAAGGCTGAATACCAAACCGAACCGACCACAATCGGTTTGGAAGAAAAAAAACCAAACCGTAGTTGAACGGTTCGATTTCAGCGGTTCGGTTTCAACGGTTTGGACGGATCAAACGGATTAGTTTGGACGGATTGACCGGTTTGGGTTAGTGATTAATTTTTGGATTTTTTTGGGCCTAAATATTGATTATTTAGCATTATTTATACACATAATAACTAGTTTTTTAGAGCCTACCTATTGAAATTAGGTAGAGTTTACACATATATGTGGAGGTTAGATCATAAGTATAGCAAAAATTAAATAATGACTAGGACTAGATAAAGATTTATAATTTTTTTATTAGATATATATAGTTTCGGTCAGTGTTATTAAAGGCGCAGGCGCACCTAAGGCGCAAAAGGTTCCTGGAGCCTAGGCGCAAGGCGCAGGCGCGCGCCTTTTCGACGTAAGGCGCAAAATTAATACAAATATAAATAAATAAATAATAGTGCAATAAAATTACGTTAAAAAAATATAAATGACAATTAAGAAACTTTCAAACACTAGGAAAAAGTTTCAAATTCCATAACATTATATTTAACAAGCTTCCAACATTAGAAACATTTTAAATCAACTGAAAAATAACAAATCACTAAGTGAACTTAACACCACCATATGTCATGTGAAATTGCAAGAACAATATTAGAAGAAAAAATATAACAAGCATAACATTTTAAGTTAATGTACATAAAAATTTGGAGTTTACAGACGGGTGGACTGTCACAGTCAAGGGTGGGAAAATCATCAAATTACAGAGAGAGAGAGAGAGAGAGAGGTGGACGGTGGACTGTGGACCGTGGAGTGAAGTAGCTTCAATTCAAACAGCCAAGGAGCAGCAACAGATAAGATCAACAGCGAGGTCGCGACGGTGACGGCGAACAGAGCAATAGACGGCCGGCGCGAGAGAGGCGATGGTGGCGGCCAGCGGCGAGAAGTAGCTGCAATTCGAATAGCCAAGGAGCAGCAGCAGATAAGATCAGCAGCAAGGTCGCGACGGTGATGGCGAACGGAGCAATAGACGGCCGGTGCGAGAGAGGTGATGGTGGCGGCCAGCGGCGAGAAAGGCGATGGTGGCCGGAGCAAGGGAAGAGATCAGGTGAGGGTTGAGAGTCATGACTTTGTGATACTGATTTAGATTCAAGAGTTGGGATTTTGATTTAGGGATTTTGGACATAAAACCACACGGGCAGATGAAGATCCAACGGTTCACCTAAAACCACACAGGCAGATCCAACGGCCAGACTTCGTGCGCCTTAGTGAGCGCCTCCACCGCCGCTCCGCGCCTTGCGCCTTGGCCCCTGGGCACACGAGGCGCGCGCCTTATTGAACGCGCTGCGCCTAGCCTAGGCGAGGCGCAATATGTGAGCCTGGGTGCGCCTTGCGCCTAGGCGCGCTTTTAATAACATTGGTTTCGGTTCGGTTCGGTTTAGAACGGTTTCGAAAAAACCAAACTAATTGTTTCTTTAAATCTGTTTGTGATCAGTCGGTTCGGTTTGACCAGTTGGATTAATTTGAACGGTTTAAATGCTCACCCCTAATTTATAGGAATGCATTGACCAAGACACCAAGCAATGTATGATCGACATCTATTCGTTATTCTTGGTCTTCAAAAGAAAGGCGGATTAAAAAACAAAAACAAAAAAAGGGGTGTGTTCTCCATTATCATTGGCTCTATGGAGGATTGCTGTTTCCAGTTAGAAGTTATCATCAATTTGCCCAATTGGCCTTTCGGCATTATCCAAAAGCACCCAAGTCAACATCGCCCCTGTTGTCTCCGCCCTCGTCGACACGGTGGCACACGCGGCGGCAGCCTAGCCTCTTCCACGTACTTGTGTGTTAACGTAAACCACTTCTCTTTCTGCTTCTCTTTTTGCCCTTTCCCTCCGAAGCTTCCCAATCCCTTCCCCCACCTCCAAGTATCCTCCCCAACTCATTGCCTCTCTTTTGGAAGAGTGCGATCCTATGAGATTGTTTGTAGCTCCAACAAGTGTCTGTGAGCGCCCGAATGTGCTCCACAGGTGAACCATGGCGGCCCTTGCAGCCAATTTCTATGCTCTTCCTTCTCTCCAGCCGTCCAAGGTACTGCCTCTCTTTCTTCTCTAAATTTGCCTGCTACTCGGTCGTAGGAAGAAGCTGGGTACCCAGTATAGAGATAACTTAATGTCCGCCGAATATGTGTGGTGGCGATTATGCAGTGACGTTAAAACGGTACCGCCAATTGTTGAATGTTTCTGCGAAAATGCTACTAAAAGTTAAATATTTAGTGGCCGGCCTTTAATTTTGTTGCATGGGGTTGTAGCTTCTTCCTGCGTTCGAAATATTTTCATGTATATATATGGTGGCAAGGCTATCATTTTTCATTTTGTTTTTTTCTGATTACTGTGAAAAAATTATCACGGTCTTTTGATGTAATTTTGTGCTAAATTCGGGCCGAAATCTTGGAGTATTGTGGAAAGTGAAAACTAAATGAAATTTGGAGTTTGTCTAGCATTATAAGGTGCACTATACATAGCTTGAAAGATGGTGTTGAGTTAGTTTAAGACTCCCTCCATTTGATAACTCGGTCCATTCTTTGACTCATTATTAAAATTGGAATTGTTCAAGCATCAAATTGAACTCAAATAGAAAATGCAGATCAGCAAAGTATTGGTTGACAAGTCAAAGTTAGTATTTGCATGTTCAAATTCTATTCGAGGAACTTGCAAGAAGCCAAAGGTGGACAAAAGTTAAGGAACAGAAACAGCATCTTCTATTTCTTGTCTCAATATTCTCTTTTATATGCATATTTAAGGGGTTAGTGTATCCGGTAATGTACCATTTGCTCTAAAAGCTTAAGCTGAAAGAAAATAGGCTGAATGATGTCTATTGTGCTTAACACTCCTCCGCACGTACAAGCCCCAGAATGCATGTGGAGATGCAAGTCAGCGAGGAACAAATCGAGGTAACAAATAGCAGAAAGCACTAACATGAAGGGGACCAAGCACAATTTGGAAGAGTCAAACGCAAGACCTTGCTCAACCAAAGCTCTAAGTTACCATCTGCTCTAAAAGCTTGAACTGTTAGAGAGTGGGCGCAAAAATGTATACCTTGCTTCACACTATCAGCCCCCTCCCTCCCTTCCCCTTCTCCCCTTTCTCCCATGCGTATGAAGAGAGGAAGGACAATGCATATAGAACTATGCTTTAGCACTATAAGATTACATGGGATAGATGACATTACAAGTGTCGCTTCCATACTACTATAATGATAACTTCAACGACAGGACACAAAGCACTAGGTAGATAGCATTTTATCTCTAAAAGAAGGCAAGGTTTTAGTTTCAAGTTGCTGAGAATACACAAGTACTGTAAACAGATTTAGCAACTAGTGTGCACCACTTTTCAGACAAAGTCGTAGTCGATTTATATAACACCAGTTAGTTGAATGGCACATGACTTGCATCGACAATCATAATTGTATGGTCATAATCGTTGCATGGCACGTGACGTCGACCTTGCTGCCATCTTTGGCTTGGAAATAGCAAAACAGCAGCACCTTGAGCTTGCACTATGCCCATCCAGTTGTGTTTCCTTCGGTAAGCGGTAGTGCTACTGCCACGATGCCTCCAAGTGGGTGCCATCCTTCAAAGAGCATCTGATGCACAATATATACAGAAGTCGTACCAGGTCATCTAAGGTCACCCAACATTAGCATCTAGGCTCATCCAGCAGAGCTCTTTCCTGGTATCATAAAAAAAAAAAAAGAAAAAAAAAATTAGACTAGAGTATCTTTAAAAATACCTCCAAGTCATTCGAGTGCTGTCACAATAAGCTCAGTGATAAAAATCGTATTACAGACTGGCCTTATACTGTAGCTCGGAATTAAATCTTCAGGGTTCTTGAGGGTACACATTCACTCCAGGGTTAAACCATAGCTGAGTCGTATGCTTAAAATCAACAATCTTGTTTCTAAGTGGAATATTACTGCTAAGAAGTCTTTCAGTGAATGACTAGTGCACAAAGTGTCCACCAGAGTCTGACACACGTTAAACAAGGACTAACTTCTTAAGTTCTTTCTGATTCCTAGATGTCGAAGCTTTTGGCAAATTCTTACCAAGAATGCATAGAATACCAGCTAATTCCGAGAAAGATGTTAGTGAGCCTAGGGAATTAGGAGAGTTGCGTTTTTGCTCCAAAACTCCCAGCCTAAGCAGTACGTGCATTGTAGTACAGAGCCCTACACTTGCTTATTTTTTGTGAATCTGGACAGCATGTACTGTCAGAAGCCAATATTAGTTCAGCTGCCAGATGGGTGCGTCTCTATGCTGGTTGTGTCTGCATCTTTCCTCACCTAAATACATCGACTTCTTTTCCTTGTAGCTTGAATTGTTTCTGCCTTCTTTTTCTAGTATTGTCCTTTGAGAATGTTTAAAGGGAGAAATATTTTGAATTAAAATGCTCATAGACTCTTGAGTATTCAGAGAGACAATTTTTTATACTGATCAAAAGGTTTTTGCAGTCCTGCTTTCTTAGCCTCAACAGGACACAGAAGAGATTAGCTCTTAAGAAATCCTGCAAAAGAAAGAACCATTCAGTATGGATGGTCAAATCAGTCTTGCATAACAGCACATCAAGTTTTAATGAAAATGGGGCAACTGAACCTGCAAGGATTCTTCTGGAGAGGTTGTTTACCCAGACCCAGAAACTTGAAGAACAGATAGGCAGAGAGCTCCGCATTCCTCAGGATGTTGAACCTGGATGGAATCTTGGAAACCTGGAGTCTGATCTCCAGGCAGCTCTAACTGCCTTGAATAAGAAGGAAGAAGACCTGCAAGAAGCCGAAAGTAAACTATTTTTAGAATACATTGAATTAAACCATGCAAAGGAGGACTTGGGTCGGCGAGAGGAAGAAATGGCGAGTGCTTGTTCTAAGCTGGAAAAAATCGAAGAGGAGCTAAAGCAAGCTAATCTTAACTTAGTTTCTCGGGCAACCGAAATTGAAGGTCTAAAGCTTCAACTTAAGGAAAGAGATCAGCAGATATCTGTCACACAGTCAGCACTGTTCTTTAAGGAAGATGAAATAAATAAAATGATGGGTGAATTAATGAAGAAGAGAAAGGAAGCTGCTGATATGGAATCTGAATTAAAGTCCAAGTCTCAGCTCCTTAATGAGGCAAATAATGTAGTGAAAAGACAAGAACTTGAGCTTCAAGAATTTCATAAAGCACTACGAGAAAAAGAGGAAGAACTAGAAGATTCTTTGACAATTCGGAAGAATGAAGAGGAGAAGCTAAAAGTTTCTGAGGCCAACTTGCAGAAGCAGACGATGAGTTGGCTTTTAGCCCAGGAAGAATTGAAGAAGCTGGCAGAGGATGCATCTAAGCATATGGGAGAAGCTAATGAAACACTGGAGGATTTCAAAAGAGTGAAGAAACTTCTCGCTGATGTGAAATCTGAATTAGTCTCATTTCAGAAAGCTCTGCTTTCCTCTAGGCAGAAAATGAAAAATCAGGAAAAGCTACTAGACGATCAGCTTGTGGAGCTCGAGAAAGATAAGAGAGGTGTCATGTCATATATGACGACTTTGAAAGATGCTCATGTAGAAGTAGAGAGTGAAAGGACGAAGCTTAGGGTTGCTGAGGCTCGAAATAAGGAGCTTGATCGGGACTTATCCTTGAAAAAGGAGCTTGTTAAGGAGTTGCAGGAGCAGCTAAACAGAGAGAGATCTGATCTGCAGCAAGCAATTGAAGAGACGTCTTTCCTCCACGAGGAGCTAAAGAGGAGAAGTACTGAATTCCAAGAATCACAGGGTCTTCTTCTGGTCAAAGAGTCGGAACTGGTTGAAGCTAGACTAGAGATCCAGCATTCAAAGTCTGAGCAGGCTTGCCTTCAGCTTGTACTACAGGAGAAAGATATGGAAATCTGTAATGCAAGGAAGATGTTAGCGGCAGTAAACCAGGAGATTGCTGAGCTACGGATGTCCGTGGTCAATAAGGAAGACCAGCTTACCCAGGCGATGAGTGAGTTGAAAGAGAAAGATGAACACATTCAGGTAATACAACATGAGCTGCATGATACAAAGCTGAAATTCTCTGAAGCTGAAACTGTTGTAGAAAAAATTGTAGAGCTTACAAGCAAACTGGTTGAACCCATAAAAGATAAAGACTACAATGCTTTGAGCCCATCCGGGGAGATGGATCACCTGTTTAAGAAACCAGCTTATAATTTGAAGTGGCAAAAGAAACAAGTTGAAACTGAACTTGAGATTACCAGGGAAACTCTGAGGTCTAAAGAGATGGAAGTTCTAGCTGCTCAGAGGGCTCTAACAATCAAAGACAAGGAACTTGAAATGGTCCTGCAAAAGTTTGGTGAAAGAGAGAAGGAAGGAAGGCATATGAAGGAAGAAGTGGTCCAAGATGGTGATGATTTGAGGAAGCTCTACGCTTTGGCCCAGGAGAAAATTGGCGAGAAAAGTATTGGGGACCTCGCGATAGAGAAATTACAGTTGGAGGCAGCTCAGTTGGAAGTTCAGGCTGCGACTAGCGCACTCCAAAAGCTCACTGAGATGAGTCGAGAACTATTGGTTAAAGCTAGTTTGAGCATTGAGGCTGACTATGATATTAGTATCTTCCCGCATAGCGGCTCTAACTCTGAGGTTCAAACGAGTGTTGTCCACGACGAATGCAATGGTGAAGTTCAAACAGAAATTATGCGGCTTTCAGCTTTGACTGAGCAGCTTGTGAAAGAGGCTGGTATTGCTGGCGAGTTGTACTAACTTATTCAGGAAATCTGAAGCTACTGGCACTACAGATTGTGTAGATATCTAACCGTTTTGTTCAGAATAGTTGCAGATTGCTTGAGGACACGATTTTGCATTTTGTTCCAGTACTACACATTCAAAGGTAAAATCAGGTGTGTTGTATGGTCAGCGCTTTTGTGTAACTTACACGTAGTAAACATAGCGACAGCCAACAAATGCGAAGTAGCTGTCTTGGTTTTGTTTGTAGCTTGTCTCTAATAATAATACATGACCATCAACAAACCGTCCCCCCTCCCCCCACTAAGAACAGAATAAGCTTGAGTTTTTGTACTCGTCAAGTTTTGTCGTAGGGATCTTGATGGCTGCGGTCATGAGGTGTGGGTTTGGCTCCCTCTTGCTGTGATTTGGGCAGGTACCAGAATTGATGGTTGTCAGTGGTGGCTGTGGGTCGATCTGTCATAGATGTTCGTCTTCTCTGTTGGTGGGTCTTTGTTCGGGTTCGGTTGCCATGGTTGGGCACGGGATTCCACGGTGGATGGCGGTCAGATAGTCCAATTTGAGAATTTCTCCTTGTAGCTTTTTCTCTTTCTTCTCCTCCCCTTCCCTCCCTAGTTAGGTCCACCTCTCCTTCTACTGGACTTTTCTTGGTGTGTGTTGAGACTGGGGTCTCCAGTGCAACTGGTGTGGTGGTGCGTTAGTTTGGATTGGTGCTTCGTTAGGGTGGTGTTAGTGGGAGCTGCAGGTTGAGTGGTGGTGGTAGGCCGCAAGAGTGCATCGACTTTGGGTTTGTTCAGATATATTCACGGGTAGGAGGTGCCTTCGGTGGTGGTGGTGGTGGTAGATCGGCGGTGGTGGCGGTGGATCGGCGGTGGTGGCTAACGACTCTACAGATGGTGATGTGTGCTGCGGCGCGTGGACAGTGGTCTCGGGGAATGTGGCCTTGCGTTGACAGGTGTTGGCTTTGTTGGGCTGATAGGTGGTGTTAACATGTGTTTGTTTCTTTTGTTTTCTTGATGTGTTGACAGGTGGTTGGTTTGGGCTATCTTTTTTTTATTTTTATTTTTTAGGTTTTCCTACTATGTTGATACCTCTGGCCTCTGGGATATGGTTCTTGTCCTTGTTTATAGTTAGTGTTTTAGTTCAGGGTGTGTTAATCTTTTCTACAGGTAGCCTTTTATAGGGGTTATTTTATGTTGAAGTTGTTTATTCTTTTGTCGCTCATACAAGGAGGCTTGGTTATGTGTCTCTCTGACTGGGGTTACGTAACGGAGTGTGGCAACGTGTTATTATTCTTTTTCTTTTTCTTTTTTATAAACTTTCTATCTTTTCCTACATGCTTATCAAAGCTATAATTGGTAGGGTTTTTGTTCAAAGTCAAAAAAAGGTAGTGTCGTAGGAGGATGTCTCAAAGCAATTGCATAAATATGGGGTGTCTGAATCTACTATATTTGGTTGGACTTAATGTTGGAATTGTTGTAAGAAACAGGCAAGATCAACTCCGAAGAATAATATAAAAACAGCTGGCTGAGGGGCGGACTAAGTCGCTCTTTTAAGACGATTCGCGCCCCTTCGGAGAATTATTATCGGTGCAGCAAGGTTATCGACGCGTCGCTTCTGAGAACAACAGCCCAGATCACTCGTAATTCTGCACAAACGAATGAAGCAGAAACTTTACTCGATACCTTACCAAAATGCCCACAAGTCTAAGTGTTTAGAAATCAGAAAAGAGAGTTATAGAGAAAGCTTGAGTTGTGTGTTGAAAAAGTGAGGAAAAGGTCTCCTTTTATAGGTGAAGAAAAAGAGCTGTTGAAAATCTGTTACAAAGAAATAAATATGAAATTCATTTCAGAATAAAATGCTGCAATAAAAAATATGACTGTTTTGCAATAAAAGAAAATGTGATTGTTGGGGAGTAATGAAGAATATGACTGTTGCCCAACATCTATATTTTCTAGTATGTATTTCCCCCGCTTGTCCTTCCCCCTTTGCGCGTGCGAGTCTTGGATTCAAACACGTCGTACTAAAAGGCCAAAGAATGTCATCTTATATACTCTTTAAAATTCTTTACAATGGCCAATGTGGGACAAATACTTTCCAAAAGTTTAAGTATGTAAGAAAACCTTTACTTACCATTTTCAAGTAATGTGAGACTAAAGCACTTATGGTTTTACTCAAAACTCTAATGTTTTTCTCAAAACCATTCTTGAAAAGAAAATATAATTTTTTGTTAAAATACTCCACAACTTAGACTGTGGGAAAAAAGTGAGAGTTTCATGCATTGTGAAAGTGGCTCTGCCTTGAAACATTCACTTAGTGTTTCAGTCTTCCCGTATTAGAGCCAAAGTGGACTCAGCCTTGAAACAATGGCTACTTGAGAATACGTAAAAGATATCACATACACGAGACACGAGGTATCCTATACCAAGCTTCATAAGCCAGCACATTATGGCCATGTGCTTTATCCTAGTTTTCATGAGTGCTCTAGAGAATTAGCCCAATTCTCATAGGAAGCGGCCTCACTTCCACACTCATATAGGTGAGTCTATCAAGGATGCTCTCGTAACTATTATAGCTCACCCGTTTGGGCTATAGAACTCATTAAGAGATCACAATGAATCTAACCTCCAATATCGTTACGAGAAACATGTACTTACACCATAGGGAGGGACATTGTCATAAGACAAAAGTAGTACATGTAGTTCTTGGGATCTCAAGTCCCTATGATGTTGTATCCTTATAGGTAACTTACACATTTTTTGGCTTAAGTCCCATCCCTGTCGATGTATACAGTATACCAGATCTTTTCTCTATCTAGAGCTTTTGTAACTGGATCGGCGAGATTATCGCCTGATCTCACGTGATCAATATTGATCGCACCTTTGCTAAGATATGATCTCATAGTACTGTGTTTTCTTTTAACTGATCTGGATTTTCCATTATAATACTTACTTTGCACTCTATCAATGGTTGCAGTGCTATCACAGTGAATCAAGACATGTGGCACTGATTTTTCCCACGTAGGCATCTCGAACAATAGATCAAGTAGCCAACTTGCTTCTTCACTTGCCGAAGCCAAGGCTATTAGTTCGGCTTCCATGGTGGATTTGGCAATAATTTATTGTTTCTTGGATCTCCAACATACAGCCCCACCACCTAGTGTAAACACATAGCCTGTTGTTGACATGGAATCTCCAGATTGAGAATTCCAATGGCATCACTAAAACCTTCAAGAACAGCTGGTTGCCTTTGATACATCAAGCCATGGTTAATCGTTCTTCTAAGATAACCCATAACACGATACATGACATTTTATTGTTTAAGACTAGGTTTACTTGTAAATATATTAAAAACACCAACAGCCTATGCAATATCAGGCTTTGTGCAATCAGTAGCATATCTAAGACTATCAATTATACTTGCATATTCTTTTTGATTCACAATATCAACATCAAGCTTTGTTGGATATAAATGATTTTGAGGATCAAAAGGAGTGTATGCAGTTTTGCAATCAAAATATTTATATATCCTCAAAATTTTCTCAACATAATGAGCTTGATCAAGAAATATGTCATCACGAGTTCTAGTAATTTTCATTCCTAAAATAACATCAGCTTCTCCCAAATCTTTCATTTCAAAATTCATTTTCAACAAAGATTTGGTGAATTCGATAATTTTCATGCTAGTGCCAAAAATTAAAAGATCATCTATATATAAGAAAATGATAACATGCGCACTATTTTTCAGATTTATAGTAGATGCATTTATCACTTTCATTTGCTCTAAAACAACTAGCTAGAACACATTGATCAAATTTGGCATGCCATTGCTTGGGAGCTTGTTTCAACTCATATAGGGATTTAGTCATCTTACACACCTTCCTCTCATGCCCTGGTTGTACATAACCTTCTGATTGATCCATATAAATCTCTTCTTCAAATTCTCCATTTAGGAAGGTTGTTTTAATATCAATTTGGTGAATCTCTAAGTTATATATTGTTGCGATAGCAATTAAAAGTCTAGTGGATGTTATTCTAGTGACCAGCGAAAAGATATCGAAAAGGTCAATATCCTTTCGTTCCTACGGATTTACAACCTGGAGGTAAGTCAACTAACTTCCATGTGCTATTAGCTATTAGAGACTCTATTTCATCATTTATGGCTTTTGTCCAAAGGTCTGGTAAGGATAAGGCTTCTGCTAGGGTAATAGGACTTCCATTAACATTATATACAAGGTAGTCAGGGCCAAAGTCTTTCTTTACCCTTGCACGTTTGCTTCTTTTATGTTCTTCATCTCTTATACTAAGAGGTTGTGAGGAATTTGCATCTTGGCTAGGTTGGGATGATTCTATGGCTTCGGTTTCCTCACCCCCATTATCTTTAGATTTGTAAGGAAACTTATCTTTCATGAAAAATGACATCCATAGATTCAACCACAACATTATTCTCAAGATCAAGACACATATAGGCTTTACTATTAAGAGCATAACTCACAAAAATGCAACGTGGTGCTCTAATTCCCAACTTAGGAATTTTTGGGTTAGAAATTCTCACAAAGGCTAAGCATCCCCAAACTCTAAGGTGTTCTAAATTTGGTTTTCTATTTCTCCACAACTCATAAGAGGTTTTGAGGATTTTCTTTCTAGGTGTTTTATTTATGGCATAATTTACAGTTAAGAGAGCTTCACCCCAAAGATTCTTAGGTGCACCAGAGCTAGCAAGCATGACATTAGTCAAATTGATCAAGGTTCTATTTTTCCTTTCAGCCATGCCATTAGAGGCAGACGAATAAGGAGAGGTAGTTTCATGAACTATCCCTAGAGATTGAATATATGTGATAAGGCCTAATGAGTCATATTTCATGCCTCTATCACTTCTCAATCTCTTTATCTTCATATCAAAACGATTTTCTACTTCCTTGATAAACACAGTAAGCATTTCAAAAGCATCACTTTTATTTTTCATGAAATAAACATAACAATATCTAGAAAAATCATCACTAAAAGTGATAAAGTATCTTTTTCCACCACGTGTCAAAATGCCTTCAAATTCACATATATCTGAATGAACTAGCTCTAATAATTCAGAATTTCTTTCGACTTTGTGGTGAGGTTGTTTAGTGATTTTGGTCATACTACAAAAGTCATACGTGACTTATATCTTTAAGATATTTTCCATTTATGTGACAAAGACGAGCATGCCAAGTATTCACACAAGGCACAATATACACGGAAGTAGAAGTTTTATTCATTTCAACATTAAGTTTAAACATATCATCACATGTATAGCCTTTACTAACAAACATACCATTCTTTAACAGAACAAATTGATCGGACTCAAAAGTTCGCTTGAATCCTGCCTTCTTGAGGAGATAACTGGACACCAAGTTTTTCTAATATCCGGAATATGTAGCACGTCCTTAAGGGTCAAAATTCTACATGAGGTAAACTTAAGAACGACATTTCTCATGCCTAAGACTTTTGTGGAATGCGAATCACCAAGCAAAACCTTCTTTCTTGTGTTTTTCTACAAGTTTTGAAACCAATTTTTATCATGACAAACATGTTTTGATGCCCTGGAGTCGGCCCGCCATCCTTCTTCGCTTCCAACTAGATTTATTTCGGAAATCATAGCAACAAGTGGTTCCTCGGTAACATTTGCTTGTGGTGTTGAACCGAGTTTTTTATGGCGACAATTTCTAGCATTATGCCCTTATTTTCCACAAATAAAACATGCACCATTTGCAAAACCTTCATTTCAAAATTTGTTGTTGCTAGAATTTTTATTTAAATTTTTATTTTTCTTATTGCTATTTGCACGGTTCCACTTCTTCGAGGCAAAGGAAGAATGTTGATTTTTAAAACCTTTATTTTTCATATGCTTGCCTCTAGCATTCAAAAAACTATTTTGTCTTTCAAAATTGTTTTAACCTTTAGGAGCGCTATCACTCGACGTTAGGAACTTTACCCTAGCACAATTACCATTAGCATTACCATTACCTTGGTGGTTGTTGGTATGATTGGCATGTGTGTTGTTGGCAAGAGCTTCATTCTTCTTGTCTTGCTTTCTAGCTTCCTCCTTAATTTTAAGCCGCGCCATAAGGTTGACAATCAATAGTTCCGATTGCTTATGACAGAGGCCTTTCTGGAACTCTTTCCACGAATTCGGCAACTTGTCTATGATCAGCCACTTGCATTTGTTCATCTACTTGGATTCCTTCGGAGATGATTTCGTGTACCAATCATCTGGAGGTCGTGCGTCTAAGCTACAACCGACACGTTCTTCGACATCTTCTTGTTGAAAAAGCGGCTACATGGATACTTCTTTTTTTCGGCTTCCTCGGTGTCGTATTTTTGCTGCAATGCTTTCCACATTCTCTTTGCCGAATTGTAAGTATGCGAATAATAATCATAAAGTTCATCGGAAAAACAATTGAGCAAATAATTACAACAATCTTCTTCGTCGTTTTCCCACTTCGCTGCATATTTTTCATGCTCCGCCAATTCCTCCTCATTCATATTTTTTGTGTCTACCTTCTTTGGATTTTTGGCAGTTAAAATCCACACTACTTCATCAACTTGAGATAGAACAATACCTTGCTAGCCCACCTTTTGAAGTTTTGTCCACCAAATCAAAATGGCTTATTCAAGTCATTTGAGTTGGCAGCAGGAGTAGCAGAAGACATGGTGGAATCCGCCATCGAATCATCTTAAATTGTTAGAATTGTTGCAAGAAACAGACAAGAACAACTCCAAAGAATAATTTAAAAACAACTAGCTGAGGCGCGAACTAGATCGTTCTCTTAAGACGATTTGCGCCCCTTCGAAGAATTATCACCGGTGCAGCAAGGTTATCGACGCGTCGCCTCCAAGATACAACAGCCCAGCTTTCACTATTACTTCACTCGTAATTCTGCACAAACGAATGAAGCAAAATGCCCACAAGTCTAAGTGTTTAGAAATCAGAAAAGAGAGTTAAAGAGAAATCTTGAGTTGTGTGTTGAAAAAGTGAGGAAGAGGTCTCTTTTTATAGGTAAGAAAAAGAGTTGTTGAAAATCTGTTACAAAGAAATAAATCTGAAATTCATTTCAGAATAAAATGATGTAATAAAAAAATATGACTATTGTGCAATAAAAGAAAATGTGAATGTTGGGGAGTAATGAAGAATATGACTATTGCCCAACAGCTATATTTTCTAGTATATATCTCTTGTCCTTCCCCCCTTGTGCGTGCAAGTCTTAGACTCAAGCGCATCTTACTAAAAGGCTAAGGAGTGTCATCTTATATACTCTTTAAAATTCGTTACAATGGCTAATGTGGGACAAATACTTTTCAAAAGTTTAAGTATGTAAGAAAACTTTTACTTACCATTTTCAAGCAATGTTGGACTAAAACACTTATGATTTTACTCAAAACTCTAATTTTTTCTCAAAACCATTCTTGAAAAGAAAAGAGAAATTTTTGTTAAAATACTCCAACACTTAACGCCAGGAATGTTGGCCCCATAGTTTATGATTCAACTACTCTACCAAAAAAGAAAAAGACACTGGCTTGGGATTATGGCTAAGTGTATTGGCCAACGGTGTGCATGCTGTTATAATAGCATCAATCCGCAACTTGTTAGAACACAGGATTTTGCAAACTCTGTGTGGGCTGCTTCCAGTGCCAGAGACTCAAAATCAACCAGGATTTGGACTATTCCCGGGTCCGATTACCATCCTCTTTTGTGTACTTTTACCTGCCTCTCTTCCCGTTGCATGTCTGAGGAAGGTGTAAATGCTCTACAGTGACACCCTGAGTCTTCAGCGGAGTCTCGGCTCTCAATTACGAGGTTTAAATCGGACTATTTTATTCAACGCGAGTCAGCTCACTCACGCAGTCCGTTTGCACCAATGATGCTCAAATCCCTTAGCATCTGTTGTTTTTAGTTATTTATTGACTTGCTGCATGTTTTCGTTGCATCTATAACTATAATATATATAATGAGAACATCATTTTTTGTGTAACACTTCTTTTAGTGTTACATAACTACCTATCCAGAATGGTGACACATTTAAAGAAAGTTTTTTAAATGAGTCATGTTGCCTCATGTAGCCTCATATTCATTCATTGCAGCCACACTTTGCACTTTGTCCATATTGCCCTAGGGAACGAGCGGTCCCTTAGTTTGGCTCAGGCAATGTCACCCTATGCTTGTCGAGCTGGAGTTTTTGTGCACCAGGAGTGGTTCGATCCAGTACAAGCTGGTGCATCTTTTTGGCTAACTTGAATGTTGCATGCGCCCTAGATTTTCTTGGGACTTTTAAGTAGCTAGCTGCTTATCTTATTAGATGAAGATGTCATTCGTATTGAACCTGGTTTCCAACCTAAAAGCATACTCAAGGGTAGGAGAAGCCCACTATGTATAAGAACCAATCTCATATCCCATCTATCGTCGTTGTGGGACTTGACCCCCACCCTCACGCGTAGCGTGGAATAAGAGGTACTCCCCTTCACGCGAACCATGGAATAAGAGGTGATCCCGTTGAGCTGAATGAGGCAGCATGGGCGTAGCTCTGATAGCATATTGAACCTGGTGTCCAACCTAAAATCACCCTCAAAAGTAGGAGAAGCCTGCCAAGTATAAGAACCAATCACATACCCCGTGTATAGTAATCAATAATAATTCAATATAGAAGCCTTGTAGGTACAAGGCTCAACCATAGGAGAAACCCATCAAAGTCTAGTGTTTTTTCCAGTGATACGGTTATGTCCTTTATGGAGGAAATTTGGGAGCATAGTACATTGACTAGTGAACCTCTTTTGGATCCCACCTATTATAGACAACTGGTTGGTAGCCTGATTTATCGCACTGTTACTCGACCAGACATTATGCAGTTCATTGGGTTAGCCAGTTCATGACCGCTCCCTCCACCATTCACCTGGCTAGCTTTCTTCGAATTTTGTGATGTGCAGGATAATCTACATCATGGCTTTAATTATCTGTCTGCATCCTCTCTACAGCTCAGCTCACTGCTTTATCTGACGCAGACCAGGGACGCGATCTTTTCGATCATCGTTCCACTACATATTTCTATTTTTTTGGGTGATTCTCTCGTTGCCTAGCGAGCAAGAAACAGTCCATTGTCTCTCGCTCCAACACTGAATCTTAGTATCGCGCTCTTGCTGACACTACTGCTGAGTTAGTTTGGTTGCGATGGCTACTCGGAGATATAGGTGTCCATTTTGGCGATGCTATTCCTATTCATTGTGACAATCAGAGCTCTATTCAGATCACTCGCAATGATGTTTTTCATGAGAGGACAAAACAAATTGAGATTGATTGTCATGTCACTTATACCCTTTTTGACTCTGCTACTTCTATTTATTTGACAATTTAAGCGCTATCCAGATCATTCGTAGTAATTTTTTTTATGAGAGGGCAAAACACATTGAGATTGATTGTCATGTCACTCGTACATATCTCACTCGTGGTATCCTTGAGCTCATTCCCATATCTTCCTCCAATTAACTTGCAGATGTCTTCACGAAGTCCTTTTCCGCAAAGCACTTCTTGCACTTAATTTCCAACCGACCACCTTGAGTTTGAGGGGGGATATATCACAACTTCGTAAATAAAGGAATCTTCGTAATTTACTCAAATGTCATATCAATCTTGTATCTTGTCAATCCTTAATTTGCTCATCGTATTTATTGCTAGGTCAACTATAATGCCTATAAATACATACATCTTATGTATTTTTTACACACAAAGAAATATACAAGCATTTTCTATTTCTAAAAGAGAAAAAAAGTGATAGCATCCAACTCAAAACTAATTGGCAATAAGGGGAGAGGCCTACAAGGCTTAGATATTAAATTATTATTGATTATTTAACCGATGTGGGATTGATACCCGATATGGGGTTTTTATCTCAACACGACACCTCACGTAAGGCCTGACTGGTCTTTGAGTAGGCCTAGTATGTGGAGAAACTGATTAGGTTACAGAGAAAAACTAATTTTTAAATTGTCTGCTGGGCCTGGATCAAACAGCTTCGATACCATATTGAAACTAGTGTCCAACCCAAAAGCATGCTCAAGAGTGAGAGAACCCCACCAGGTATAAGAACAAATCTCATACTCCATGTATAGTCGTTGTGGGACTTGACAATCTGGTTTTGTTTATTGCTATTACTGGATTGATCATATTTTGGTATCATGCGAGGCCTACTCACAAATCTATCTCACTCCACTCCCCCCCCCCCCCCCAAAACCATTTTGTGATGCACTTTTATTGTTAGGGTGTGCCTTGAGGGTAGTCCTTTAACTGTTCACATTTTGTAGATGTAATTATTTGTAAAATCATGGCATGTCATAACTCAAACATTTTTTGTATCACGCTCACACTCGAGCTTATTATCTATCATATTCTTGACTTCATCAAAAAAAAAAAAAACTCTACTTTTCGCAATTAATGTATATATCTTTTCACTATTCGCAAAAATAGAATGCGTCAAATTTTGGAGGAGGATTCTTTGGATAAAGAGAAAATTATGTTACCAATGCAATCATATTAACATATTAGAGGATAAAATTGAGAAAATTGCATGCCAAACCAAAGATGGCCTTACTTTGTCATCAAACATTGCTCCACTATTTAATCACTTTATGTGCATCCTTACTTGATGGTGCCGCCCTGATAGCCTGTGATCTTTCTGAACACCCCCCCCCCCCCCCCGTGACTTGCATGTTGTAGAAGCTTCTTTCGATCTTAGTTCTACAAACTTCAACTTCAATAAAGCTTTATTCGGGTAAGCATTTGATAGTTGTGCATCAGTTGTAAGAACATGAATGGAAACTCACACACCCGCGCGCGCGCACAGAGAGAGAGAGAGAGAGAGGGGGGGGGAGTTAACTCTGCTAATTGGCCTTGATGCATTTATCACTAGACTACGGCACAACATACCGCCATGGCTATGAGCTTGTTAAGAGTATCAAGCATGTGAAAAACTGAGGTTCAGATATAGGCCAATCTTTTCATCTATACTACTTATAATGAGAACATCACTTTTAGTGTAACACTCATTCTGGTGTTACACTGAAAGTGATTCTTGTGCTGACATATGTCCTCACTAAGGACTTTTCTTAAATGGCCCATCAGTTAATTAAGGATATATATGTAAAATGACTTCAGCCCACTACCACATTATCCACCTACTTACAATTACCAATCAGTTATCACGTGTTATCGATATCTCCAATCTCCTCTCCTTTAAAAGTCAGAATCATTGTGAAAATCACATTTTTATTGCTTTATCATCTCAAGATTGTAAGTGGCATGACCATGCAAGATTGTAAGTGGTATCCCGGCAACTCCCATCTCCCCCATATGTGACAGGATCATGTAAGATTGCAAGTGATATACCGGTATTTGAGACTCATTGCTGTGGTGTTCCATTTTATTTTTCATCGCTCGATTTCCTCATTTTCAATATCTTTTGATTTAAATATTTTTTTTAGTTTATTTAATCTTTCCACACTACTTTCATTTGCAATTTGGGTGCTAATATTTTCTCAGAAATGGGTGCTTGGATTTGTGTTACTTCTGTTGGTAGGACTTTTGAAGTGTTGCCATGCGTAATATTGCATTTAGGGATTGATCAAAAGGCGCACTTATATATCGTTTTGGTGTTCTTGCCTCTACGATCATGGTCATTTGACTATCTTGATGTTCATTTAGCATCATCTTGATCACTCAAAGCTTATATGTGCCTACTATGAAAATCATGTGAATTATGTGTCAAACTAGATACAAGAAATTTATACATATCTGCCTACAATGAAAATTATGTGCCAAACTTAAAGCTTATACTGAATAAATTAGTAACGTTTTTATGCGTAAACCATATCTTGCAGGGGGTATGACTGAAGTTTCAGAAAAACAATTAGAATAAATAATCAGAAAGAATTAGTTGACAACATGTTTATATGTGCAAGAATATTTGTGCTTACTTATTTTAAAGTGTTAAGGTTTGATATGATGTTATATCTATCTTTTGGACTTTCCTCCCTGTACAAGTAGGTTATTTTAGGATTTATACAGTAAATAAATTGCGTGTGCACGATAGTCGACAGCTCCTCTTTATAACCACACAGGCACACAGGGGGTTGCTATAACTGGCATTATTGCATGAGCGACAAGTGGCTCGACATAGTGAGAAGGAAACAAAAGTAACAATAGAAAATCAACCTTTTAATTTGGAAAACAATTATCTCATAACCACCGCAACAAAATTAGGTTCTTTTGTGATATGGGAAACATAACATTACTTCGGATGAAGACACGTGTCTTCATCCGAGAGGAATAAAACTGTTGTTCTAAATCAACAGAACCGTTGTATATTCCATTAACCTTTAAATCAACAGAACCGTTGTATATTCCATTAAATCTGGTAACTCCCTAGCGAATGTTACTAAACTGCTCATTAAATAGTTTAATACTCCATTTATTAGAGTAACCCCCTCATCAAGATAAAGCAATTAACGTATTAAAAGAAGTGCTATATAAAGAGAGGATGGGAGATAGACAAAGGTAAGATCTCCACTGAGAAACTAGATACTCTCTTTGATACGATTTTCTAACTTAAGCATCGGAGTTTCCCTCGCCGGAAACTCTTCCGGCGAATCACCGGTGTTGACTGTGTTGTGCAGGTCTATTCACAAGGAAGTCAAGTTGCGTCCCGGATTTCATCAGCAATATTTTGGCGCCATCCGTGGGACCGATCTTGTGAATAGACAATGGCCGAAAATCCAAACCCCCCTCCCGTAAATCAAGATGGTGCGCTTGCTTCTAGCTCATCATCTTCTTCTGAAATCCGAAACTTGGTTCTCGGAGGAACCACTTCTCAACTGCGCCCTGATCACAGTAAAGGGGCTGCCAATACTCCAACGCCCACCACGATGCCAATCTCACTTCTGGAAAACCTCAGAGATGCTCTCCCGTCGTCATTACCATCCGCTGGCCTGTCGAGACTTCCAACTCTCATAGAAACAACGGCAGCTGCCACCTACGCGACACCCGCCCTCGGGAACGCTCAAGTTGATCTTTTGGCTGTCATTTCTACAATGCAAAAATCTATTGAGAACTTGCAAGCGGCAATTGAGCAACGGTCTGAACCACATTTGGACCCACACCTTAAAGCCGCGCACACCACCAATGCACAAAAGCAACCGGCTCATAATCACGAGAGGCACAAAAATGCAGCTACGTACACACACGACCCGAATCAACATTTCATCCACATTGATGATGAGCAGTCAGATGATGAGCGGCGCAATCCTCGACATAGGAGGCAAGAAGACTCTCATGACGTCCATTCTAGGAGAGACGCATCTAGGCGAACGGAGGTAAACTATCATGAAGCTCCTTCTACCCGAAGGACGATACTTCTCCGCTCTAAAGAGCATCGACCTGAATTCTACATGAATGCGCCCGTCATAGTTGGACGTCCATTCATGGAAGACATAGAATTCTTTCCGACTCCAACAAATTTCAAGATGCCCAAGTGTGATACATATGACGGCACGGGAGATCCAATGGAACACTTAGCCCGCTTTACATCATGCATGAACTTGCACCTTATCCCGGATCAAATCATGTGTCGAGCTTTTCCTGTTACACTAAAGGGAGCCGCACACGCCTGGTTCCAGCATTTAACACCTCGCTCCATATCATGTTGGGCACAGTTGGCTGAATTTTTCCGTGGAAATTTCCTAACAAGTCGGATTCAGAGGAAAAATTCTTCAGCTCTCTTCCGTGTAGTACAAGTGCCTAAAGAATCCCTGAAGTCCTATTATGCACGCTTTAACGCGGAAAAACTCCTTATCGATCATCTCGATTCTGGAGTAACCTTTGCGGCAATGGCCAGAGGAGTAAGGCCAGGAACACCCTTGCATTTTTCGCTAAACAAGCGGCCTCCGGAGAATATGACTGATCTTCTAGACAGAGTAGAAAAATACCTCCGAGCTGAAGAAGACTCAGCGCACCCTCAGGAAGAACCAAGTTCTAACCAGAAGCGGCGAGATAGGACTGAGAGCCGCAATCCAGATAGCGAGTCAAAGCGACCTCTCGAGAGCATATTCTTAATCAAGTCAAAGGACAACATTCTCAAATGGCCCAAACCTATGAGAATGCCGGCTGACAAAAGAGATGAAAAGTTGTACTGCCACTTTCATAAATATCATGGTCATACTACTGAAGAATGCAAGGTCCTCCAACGCGAGATCGAGAGCCTCATTAGTAAAGGGCATCTCAAGCAATTTGTCGAAGCAAATAACCGACAAGGACACAGGGGAAATCAAAGAAGACCAGAAGAAGCACCACCGAGGGACCCTCCTGTGATCAACACCATTTCTAGAGGACCAAGTGCAGGAGGATTAACCAACTCTTCTCACAAAACTTACGCTCGACAGGTTAATTTAACTCAGGGTCCTGCTAAACGGTCGAGAGCTTCAACATCATTGGAATTCAATGATTCTGATCTTGAAGGAGTGATTTATCCCCACGATGATGCCCTTGTCATCACTTTGCAAGTGGATGCGTACAGTGTCAAACGTATTCTAGTCGACACTGGCAGCTCAGCGGACATTATCTTTGAAGAAGCCTTCTCACAGATGGGAATCTCCAATGAAAGAGTAAAACCCATCTCTTCACCTCTATATGGTTTTACCGGGGCATCGGCCCCGGTCGAAGGCATCATTTCACTTACAGTCATTGCTGGAACTGCACCTCTTCAGAGTGTTCAAACCATCGACTTTCTTGTGGTCAAAGTCAAGTCATCATATAACGAAATTTTAGGCCGAACAGGTCTTAATAAGTTGCGAGCCGTTGCTTCCATTTATCATCTCACAATGAAATTCCCCACACCACAAGGGGTTGGTATAGTAAAAGGAGATCAAGTAGCGGCCCGCAAATGCTATATAGCGTTGTGCAAAGTAGAGACGTTCAACATAGACGATCAGCGTGATGAACAGATGATGAAACGCGCTACCCCTATCGAAAAGCTGGTATCCATACCACTGAAAGACAGAGACAATGAACGTCTATTGCGAATAGGATCTACATTGGATCCCACCATCCGGGATCAGCTAACCGCTTTTCTTCGCTCTAATACAGATGTCTTCGCATGGAGTGCAGCATATATGTTAGGAATTGATCCATCTGTGATCACTCATCGTCTCTCGGTTAATCCTAAGCACAAACATGTCCGACAGAAGAAACGCCCATTTGCTCCGGAGAGACAAGCCATAATCAAACAAGAAATAGACAAGCTCCTGATGGCCGACTTCATCACTGAAATTGACTATCCAGAATGGATAGCCAATGTGGTCATGGTACCCAAGGCAGGCACTGGCAAATGGCGTATCTGTATCGATTACACGGATTTAAACAAGGCATGTCCCAAGGATAGATATCCTTTGCCACGCATCGATACTTTAATCGATGCCACATCCGGACATGAACTCTTGAGTTTCATGGATGCCTTCTCCGGGTACAACCAGATCCGGATGCAGGAGGAAGATGTGGCCAAAACAACCTTCATCACGGATCAAGGCCTCTTTTGTTACAAGGTCATGCCATTTGGATTGAAGAACGCTGGGGCTACTTACCAGCGACTGGTTGACAAAATTTTCCAGCCATTGGTGGGCAAGAATATGGAAGTGTACGTGGATGACATGCTCGTCAAGAGCTTGCGAGCAACAGACCACATCTCAGATTTGGAAGAATGCTTTGTTGTATTACGTAAGTATCGCATGCGCCTCAACCTGGCAAAGTGTGCTTTTGGGGTATCCTTTGGAAAGTTTCTGGGCTTCATGGTTTCTCACAGGGGTATAGAAGCTAATCCAGAAAAAATCAAAGCCATTCAAGATATGGCAGCACCACGAAAAGTAAAGGAAATTCAAGTACTGACGGGTCGTATCGCCGCCCTAAACCATTTCCTTTCCAGATCGGCTGAGCGTTGCCTCCCATTCTTTAATGCCCTTAAGAACATAAAAAATTTTGAGCGGACAACTAAATGCCAAGCATCCTTCGAAGCATTGAAAGAATATTTGGCATCCCCACCTCTTCTCTCTAAGCCAATTGAAGGAGAAATGCTCTTCCTCTATCTAGCGGTAACAGATTTTGCCGTTAGTGCAGTACTCATCCGAGAACAAGATAGCAAGCAATTCCCCATCTATTATGTTAGCAAAGTACTTCAAGGAGCCGAATTGCGCTATCCCACTACAGAAAAGCTCGCTTTTGCCCTTCTCATAGCCGCGAGAAAGCTCCGTCCGTACTTTCAGTCACATACAATAACAGTGCTCACGGACAGGCCACTCAGACAGATATTGCACAAGCCTGACTTATTTGGACGTCTGGTTCCATGGTCAGTTGAATTGGGAGAGTTTGACATATAATACAAGCCTCGTCCTTCTATTAAGGGTGAAGCATTAACTGATTTTATTGTTGAATGTACCCTTCCAATTAATGAAGCCGAACCGCACGTCGCCCAACCAGAAATATTTGCATGGACGCTTTACGTCGATGGGTCATCAAATACTATGGGCAGTGGAGCAGGACTTATTCTCAAAGGACCAGAAGGACTCATTGTTGATTATGCCCTCCGTTTTAATTTTCAGGCATCGAACAACGAAGCCGAGTATGAGGCTTTGATAGCAGGAATGCACCTGGCTCATGCCATGAAAGCACAAACCCTCCATGCTTATAGTGACTCTCAGCTTGTCGTGAAACAACTGTCAGGCGAATATGAAGCCCGCGACCCGAAGATGGCCGGTTATCTTCGTAAAGCAAAAGAACTTGCAACATCCTTTGCACAGTTCCGCATTACTCAAATCAACCGGGAAGACAATGTATCAGCTGATGCACTTTCTCGTCTAGCTTCGCTTGACCTGTCAGGTTTTGGACACACAGTCCACTTGGAACTACTGCATGAATCGAGCATCGTTGAGCGTGAAACTTTACAAACTGCACAGGAATCATCTTGGATTGATCCCATCAAAGATTATCTTCAGAAAGGTACCATGCCTATTGAATCTAAAGATGCCAGAAAGATCATTTCACGCTCCGCTCGCTATGCGGTAGTCGAAGATGTACTTTACAAGCGATCGTTCACTCTCCCCTACCTTCGGTGCCTCACCCCAACGGAGGCAGATTACGTTCTTCGTGAAGTCCATGAAGGTATTTGTGGCCAACACCTAGGGGGACGAGCCTTGGCTCACAAAGTCCTTCGGCAAGGTACTATTGGCCAACCATGCAGCATGATGCCTTGGAATATACGAAGAAATGTGATGCATGTCAGCGCTTTGCCTATATTCCAAAACAAGCGCCCACTCCTCTAACCATGATGAAAAGCCCAATCCCTTTCGCAATGTGGGGAATGGACATATTAGGCCTTTTTCCCCCTGCCTCTGCACAGCGTAAATTCGTAATTGTCGCAATTGATTACTTCACCAAATGGGTAGAAGCCGAGGCTTTGGCTACAATCACAGAAAATAAGTGCAAGGATTTCTTCTGGCGCGCTGTCATCTGTCGCTTTGGCATCCCACGTGTGCTCATCACTGATAATGGGAAACAATTCGACAACACAACATTTCGCACATTTTGTGCTAACCTAACTGTCGAGCATCGTTTCACCTCAGTGGTGCATCCACAAATGAATGGACAGATAGAGGTTACCAACCGTACTCTCCTACAAGGATTAAAGAAAAAACTTGATGGAGCAAAGGGATTATGGGTGGAAGAGCTACCTAAAATTATCTGGGCATACCATACCACGACACGCACCGCCACAGGTGAAACTCCATTCATCTTGGCGTTTGGAACAGAGGCTCTCATTCCTCTCGAGATAGGTTTGCCATCAGTTCGGTTCATAACATACAATCCCAACACCAATGATGATGGCCTACGAAGCAATTTAGACCTCCTTGAGGAAAAGCGTGATCAGGCCGCCATTCGCCTTGCTGCCTACCAGCATAGAGTGGCCAAGTTCTTTGATAAAAAAGTCCAACCCCGTGCTTTTCGTGTTGGAGACCTAGTTTTACGTCGAATAGATGTTTCCGTTCCACAAGATGCCATTGGAAATCTCTCGTCAAATTGGGAAGGTCCATACATGGTGGTTAAATTGGGAGGCCCAGGATCGTATCATTTGGAAACCCTGGATGGCAAAGCAATTCCCCGAACGTGGAACGCCAGAAATTTGCGACGATATTATTCATGAACAAGTCCAAAGTTGGGGGCCACCTACTCCTACATATTTTGCATCTTGCTCATGACCATGACCGTTCATTCTTCGGCCTAAGCCCAATTTCCTTTTTTCGCCCTATTGTATTAATCTTCTTTTCAGTCGGCTCATTATAGCTCGAGGTTTTTAAATGCAGTTGATATAAAATAATCTCTTGCAAAAGGAGACCTTAATTCCATTAACATAATGTTTACATAGAATCCTCTAGTCTTAAAGTCAATTACAAAATAAAGATCCTACTCAGCAGCTTGAGGTGATGCGTCCTTCTCAATATCCTGAGGTAGTCCAGCTTCTATCTCCATACGCTGAGGAACCATCACCACTGCTGAAGCAGCGTTGGACATCCAAAGACTTCGACTAGCTGAAGAACTAGGGTGCACGGTGGCCTGGGAGATCACCCGAGCTTCGGCCACCTCTCTCCGATTGCTCTCATCAGTAGCAACTTCATGAGCATACTTATGCTCATAAATACTTAGGTCCATGTCGGCATAGTCTTTCAAGATATCTTTCTTGCAAGTATTATAACCGTAGGCCAAGGCTCTCTTGGAATCATGCAGACGCTTATCAGTATAAGCCTTAGACTTCTTGAAACTCTGGATGACATTTAGCCCAACATTCGTCTTCTCAGCCTCGAGTCGTTCAATTCGAGCCGCGAGAGAGGCTTCAGAAAGTTTCACCTTTTGCAACGCCCTAGTCAAGTCCTCCACTTTCTTCTCTGCTTCTCGGCGAAAGTTATTTTCCACATGAACAAGCTTCCCTTATTCGTCCAGTACCTTCTCGGCAGCAATCAATTTCTCCGCCTCAATCTGCACTTGGGCTAGCGCCTGCAGAAGAGAGCAAAAAATAAAAAACTAATAATAATAGAAGAGAGAAAGGAAGAAAAAGAACGCTCGACATAATCTTACCTGCGAGGTCAGCTGAACCATCCCATTGGCTGTGTGGCTAGTGTCATAGCCAAAAAGCGTGACTCGATCCATGGGGATAATCCCCTTACTTGACCATTCCCAAGCCGTGTGGGAACTCTTAAAAATAGACTCCTCGATCGACAAGTTCCGGTCAGGCCTATAAGGAGTATCAGACCTAGCAGAGGATGAGGTACCAGCCCTGAGCGCTCTCTTCCTTTTGGATTGCTCATTTCCTTTGTCTTTACTCGCCAGCCCAAGAATAATCTCGTCAGTCATTGGTCTCTTCGGTTGAGGTTCTGCCGTCAAAGCATCGAAATCCAAGTCCTGGACTCCTTCATCCACACCATGAACAGATGCCAGTTCGTCTGGAATTATTTCTCCTAACACCCTTTGGGTATTAAAAAGGGGAGAGTCCACACGGCTGCCACCGGTGCTTCTGCGAGTACCTTTTGAAGACATGGTTTCTGCAAAAAATAAATGATGAGATCAAGGCAAACCATGACAAACTAAGACACTCAAGCATAAGTACACTACCAGGATCATTCTCGCCCTCCTCTTCTTCATTCAAATCCTCCTCGAGTGAAAAGATGATTCCACACTCACGAAGCTGATCATTACTTAAAGGGTACTTTGACTCTAAGGGTTCGGCCGCTTTGAGCTTCTCAATATAATCTAGGTCAGTTTCATTCAGATTCTTTTCTTTCAACATATTACACGTCCTAGTATCACATTCTGGATGCCATACATTATTGACGACAGCTCTTTGAGGCTTTGGAAGTTTCACGAATAGAAATCTATCTTTCCAGTTGTGGTTAGACGATGGAGGATGAGGAAACAAGTTGGCATTAGCCTTTGAGCGCCGAGTTAAAAAATACCATCCAACTTGTCTGGTAATAGTGCAAATAGTGAAGAACCACCTGAACACCCTCAATCTAGGTCGTAGATCAAGCCTATGACATTGGAATATAAAGAAAGATATAAAGCGCCAGGCGTGAGGAGAAAGTTGGTCGTGTGCCAAACCATATGCATTCAATACCCTGATGAAGAAAGGATGTATTGGCACCCTAAACCCATTAACAAATGTGTCATAGTAAACCCCTATCTCATTTAAGGTAGACATATTTGCCGCTTCGCCGTCATCAGGCAACCTCAATTTTACACTTGGTGGAATTTCACATTTGTCCCTCAATATTTTGAGATCATAACTACTCAACCTGCTCCTTAACGTATGAGCGTCAAAAGGCTTAGGACTTTGAGCCCTATCGGCAAGAATCTCCTTAGCAAGAAGTCCCCTTGACTCCTAATAAGGAATCAAAGGAACACCTACTTCTAAGAATAGAGGATCAAAAGTAGGTTCAACCCTAACGGATGTAATGCCTCTACTTAATTCAGAAACATGTCCATCTTCTTGTCTAGACATGTTTTCTGGATCTACAACAAGGAATTCAAAAGAAAATAAAAATATGAGGCCTACTTAAAGAAAGAGAAAGACCTTCAAACATAAGAACTCAGAAATTTCCTCCGGCGAACTCTTGAAATCACCTGTTTCTTCTCTCACTGAAAGTAAAGTGAAAAGTGAAAAGTGAAAGAACCCCTCTTTTATATAGGGAATTTGTCCTGGACAGATGTATAAGATCCCAAGGTAAAAAGTAGACACGTGGCGCCCATCGGTTAATAAGACAAAAGGCCAAGTTTACTTTTATACCCCCCGAAATCAACTACGCCTTTACTCCCCAGGCTGAGTAGACGAGCTGCCTCACAGGGCTTACGCCTCTACTCGCCTGGCCGAGTAGACGAGCTGCCTCATAGGGCTTATGCCTCTACTCGCCTGGCCGAGTAGATGAGCTGCGTCACAGGGCTTACGCATCTACTCGCCAGGCTGAGTAGACGAACTGCCTCACAGGGCTTACGCCTCTACCCGCCAGGCCGAGTAGACGAGCTGCCTCACAGGGCTTACGCCTCTACTCGTCAGGCCGAGTAGACGAGCTGCCTCACAGGGCTTACGCCTCTACTCGCCTAGCCGAGTAGACGAGCTGCCTCACAGGGCTTACGCCTCTACTCGCCTAGCCGAGTAGACGAGCTGCCTCACAGGGCATATGCCTCTACTCGCCTGGCCGAGTAGATGAGCTGCCTCACAGGGCTTACGCCTCTACTCGCCAGGCAGAGTAGACGAGCTGCCTCACAGGGCTTACGCCTCTACTCTCCAGGCCGAGTAGACGAGCTGCCTCACAGGGCTTAGGCCTCTACTCCCCAGGCCGAGTAGACGAGCTGCCTCACAGGGCTTATGCCTATACTCACCTAGCCGAGTAGACGGGCTGCCTCACAGGGCTTATGCCTCTACTCACCAGGCCGAGTAGACGAGCTGCCTCACAGGGCTTACGCCTCTACTCGCCTGGCCGAGTAGATGAGCTGCCTCACAAGGTTTACGCCTCTACTCGTTTGGCCGAGTAGAGGAGCAGCCAAGCCCTCTACTCGTCTGGTCGAGTAGACGAGCAGCCAAGCTCTCTACTCGTCTGGCCGAGTAGAGGAGCTGCCTCCATGCCTTGGCTCTCTACTCGTCTGGCCGAGTAGAGGAGCTGCCTCCATGCCTTGGCTCTCTACTCGTCTGGCCGAGTAGAGGAGCAGCCAAGCTCTCTACTCGTCTGGCCGAGTAGAGGAGCTGCCTCCATGCCTTGACTCTCTACTCGTCTGGACGAGTAGACGAGTAGCCAAGCTCTCTAACTCATTTGGCAGATGAGTAGAGGAGCTGCCTCCATGCCTTGGCTCTCTACTCGTCTGGCCGAGTAGAGGAGCAGCCAAGCTCTCTACTCACTTGGCCGAGTAGAAGAGTTGCATCCATGCCTTGGCCCTCTACTCGTCTAGCCGAGTAGAGGAGCTGCTTCATTCTTTGGCACTCTACTCGTCTGGCCGAGTAGACGAGCAACCAAGCTCTCTACTCGTCTAGCCGAGTAGACGAGATACCTTCAAGACCTATGCTAAAATCCCACACTCGTTCACGAGTATAGGATTGGGGGGCAAATGATATGGGAAAAATACCATTATTCGGATGAAGACACGTATCTTCATCCGAGAGGAATAAAACTGTTCTTCCAAATCAACATAACCGTTGTATATTCCATTAACTCTGGTAACTCCCTAGTGAATGGTACTAAACTGCTCATTAAATAGTTTAATACTCCATTTATTAGAGTAACCCCCTCATCAAGATAAAGCAATTAACGTATTCAAAGAAGTGCTATATAAAGAGAGGAGGGGAGATAGACAAAGGTAAGATCTCCACTGATAAACTAGATACTCTCTTTGATACGATTTTCTGACTTAAGCATCGGAGTTTTCCTCGCCGGAAACTCTTCCGACGAATCACCGATGTTGACTGTGTTGTGCAGGTCTATTCACAAGGAAGTCAAGTTGCGTCCCGGATTTCATCTGCAACATTTTGAATTATTGAAACCTAAGATACTATAATGAATTATAAATCACGTTTGTATTTTTATCAAGCACAACGAATTTCCTCAAACAACCTTTTAATGACATTTTTAAGTGCATTCTATGAATACACTATAAAGTGCATTGTAGTATTTTCTTTTTCTTTCATATTTTTTTTTGTTGCTATAAATGAAACTGCAATTTGTGGTCCATTAATATTGTAATTAAAACCAGCGACCTCATAATTATTCTTCAAGACATCGGTCATTTCTTTTACCCTTAAGGTTAGTGCATCATAAGTTTGAAGGTTCTATTGCCTCAACCTTTTAGAACCTTTAGACCTACAATGTACTGCGCGTATGTGAATGACAACTAATTGAGAGTTAAATTTAGGGTGCGGCTATTCCCGCATCCATTTGGGCAAACGCCGCACCTATCGAAAAAATTTATATCTATAGTCCCAGTTGTGCCCCTCTGTTTTTCCCAATTCATCTTCTACAGATTTGTTATTCACCAGGAAAACTTGTATCAAGCTTTGCCAACATGTTCCTTTGCTTGACAAGTTTGGGCATTTTGCCCGCATAATCTATATAAAGAGATAGCCAGCACTACTTCAATCTTCTGGTGGTGGACGGATGTGTACAAACGAACAAAGGAGGATGAATTTGGTTTGTTGCTCGTTGTCAGCTGGTGGCTATAGAAAAACCGAAATGAGACCATGTATAGGGGGGCTCAAATGGATGCATTAGAGTTGTTTTCAAAGGCCTAGCTATTCCGGGACAGCTTTTATAGAGCCATACTCAAGTCTCACTGTGCAAATCCTATCTTCATGCCGAAATGGAAGCCACCAATTACAGGTATGTACAAAATAAACTTTGATGGCGCCTTATTTCGAGAGAATAAGGCAATGGGAGCTAGGGTGGTGATTCGGAACTCTGACGGTATATTTTATGCAGTGCTGTCACAGTTTATAAGTGACTGTGAGATCTAGAAATAAAGAAAGCAAAAACGGTACTATTGGCAGTGAAATTTGGCATCGACTGTGGTTTTACGGAAGTGTCAATTGAAGGAGATTCGAAGAATGTGATTACGACACTTAAAAGTGCGAAGGATGATTTCTCGACAATAGGTGTTCTTATGGATGATGCCTAGAATAAGCTTTTAGGGTTTCAGAGATATAATTACACTGGACTAAAAGAACAGGAAATATGGTAGCCCAAAAATTAGCAAAATATGCAAGGGTACATTTGGACCCTAGAATTTGGTTAGAGGAAGCGCGCGCCTGGTTTTTTAATGCCGGCTATCCTCAGTGATGTAACCGATAATGAGTAATAATATCGCTAGTTCATAAAAAAAAAAGATCTGTTCTTCACAATTCCCCTGCCGCAACACCTTTATTCTGGTTTCATTTCTGCGTTACTACCTATTTATAGTTGCATTCTCTATTCAAACCCCTATTCTGTCAGCTACAAATTGTTTTGAGCATTGGGTTTCATTGGCTTGGAGGTTCAGAATATGAAGAATGTCAACCCAGGGTCAGTGATTGGACGCTTTGGGGAGTCCAAAGCCAAACTTGAAGTATCTGGATTTCAATGTCTAGGGCTAATTGCTTGAAAAAATGATAAGCAGCTGTATAGAATCCGCTGAAGCCGTGCTGTACGTTGCCATATGCGGCTGAATTGAAGTAGAGAGGAAAGAGAAGGGGAAAATAGAGAGAAATCTTTCGAGAGGTACGGAAATAACCGAAAGGGGGCCAAAAGAGCCGCACCCAAAAATTTATTTACACCCTGTCCGTCAAAACTAAGGACCGTAGACTAATTGCATATAAAACTCCATAATGATCCCAAATGAGAGAGGGGGAAGAAAGAGAAATGAGAGAGGGGGAAGAGAGAGAGAGTAACATCTCTCTTCCCCCTCTCTCATTTGGGATCACAACACCCTGTTGTAACCATCCTAATCCACTAATTGCATATAAAACTTCATAATTTGAGATCCAAAGCCACCACCACTTTCCACTCAATCCACCACTACTTCTCCGTGGCCACCGCCACCAAAACACTCCTCCCCCCTTCCCCGGACCCACCACCACTTTCCTCACTGAAACCGCCCATCATCACATTCCCACCAGATCCACCGCTTCCCCACAACCACCACCACCACAACATTCCCCATTTTCACCAGGGCCTAGACCCACCATTGCATTCACTACTAAACCAACCAACCTTTTTTACACCAAACCAACCACCACTTTCCCCACTCCTTTAGTTGGAGACTACAACCTGCCGATGCCGAACAGGGAGGGGAGATTGCAAGTGCTTTGATAATGATTATGTAACTACCACGTGATCTTTGACTGTGATGATGTGACCACTACACGCTTTTGTTACAAATTGTCCAATTTGCCCTCCAAAATTAAACAGACGTAAAAAATTCAAGCTCGTACCGTCAACCGGTAACTGGGGCAACAATTAAGAAGCCAGTGTGGTAGGAACCATTAGAAAATTATGGAGTGTTTCGCGCACACAAAATCCCAAATTATGGGACTTTAAGCGCAATTAATCCAACTATCAACAAAACATCAAAGAAACAAGCACTCAAAACCAAACCAAAAGCCTGGGGAGGAAAGACCAAACTCAAACCCCTGCACACGACGTAAGCAAATCTCAGAAAACAAGGACACCAAAGCGCAAGCTCTATAATACTCCCAGGCTAGTAGTTTCACTAACAGCAATATCCTCTAAGCTCCCGAAAGACCATCGAAGCTCCCACAGGCTGCAACAATTTCACAATATTATCAGAGGAACTGAATATTACATATGAGCCAGTGACCAATAAGTACATAGCAGATACACCATCAAGCACAGAGCTATTTACATGGATACTTTCAAGTTCATTACCTAATTTACTTAAGCAGTAAAAGTTAAATATATGCATCGACTTTCGCTGAAAGCTTCGTGAACCAGTTCTCAACATATTTCAGTGAAATTTACTAGCTTTCTGCAGCTGGCCAAACGGCTGATAACTACCGAGTGGTAGCTGCAGTAATAATATTGGCCACCTTTGGAGAAAGCCATCCAGAATTATGGCCATCGTGTTGAACGTCACCTTGCATGGCCAGATTCTGGCCCTTGTTCAACTTTTTGACCTTCGACCTCCTTATTTTCTTCCCAGCAAAGAAGCCCAACTTCATGGCAGTAAAGAGACCCAAAGCAATCAGCAACGGCCTCACAGCCCAGTGAAAATCCTCAAGATGCTGATATTTTTTAACAATGCCCTGACATGTATTAAAAGAAACAGCTTCAACTTCAGCTGGATCAGCCAAGAAACTGCTGGTCTCATCTCCAAAGGTCAATCTACCAGGGAACTTGACAACTAGGCCACCATTTGGTAGGACCTGACATATTCTCCCTGTGGCCCACTCAACAGCTCTTTTACGAGGCCATTCAAACCGAGGACTAAAAATATTTGACTTGAGTCTGACAAACTGGCCCACACAATAAGATTCAGCCATCTCAAGCTCCAAATAGATGCCCTTCCAAAGTGTATTCACCCCTATGAAACCAACAGCCACACTTCCATCACGCCCAATGGAATGAAGAATCCCCACTGGTGAGTGCTTCTTGTCTTCCTTCTTCAGACGTACCCAGTCCCCTGCTGCCAAGCCAAATGTGACTCGTTCTAGTGTAGACCCATGAACTCTCAGAGGGTCATGTATGCCATGTACCCTCACTAAAACAAACCCATTCCGTTCAGTGTCCCGTTCTAAACCCACAACCGTTCCATCAGGAACTTCCATATTCTCAGGTTTGCTCGAGTTTGGTGGCTTTCTGGATCGCACCGCGTCACCCACTTGGAGAGAATCTTTTGATAGAAACCACTCCGTGTAACCACAAGTGCTTAATTGGTCTGGAACTGTTCTATAATCAGGACCTGTCCAGCCTCCATCATGGTAAACTGCATTCTGCGAACTGCAAATTAGGTCATCAGTAAGTTGGAGAATAACTTGTAGTTTGCATTAGAACATTTGAAAGCAACTAGAAGTTTTAGACAGAATGTGAAACAGATATCATCCTACAAGAGCACGTTTCCGACACAAAAATAAAAGATTCAACCGACCCCATAAACCAGTTGTTCTGCAAGTTAAACATGCAGACTGCAGAGCATAAGAAGCAGATTTTAATAAAGACAGAAAATGCGCAATTTGTGATACACAAGGCCAAACTTGCTTGGAACCTCGAATAGTCGAGTTATAGTTCAAACACAGCCCGTCATTCTTTATTATTGAACAAAGTTTGGCGTACATAATGCCAAAGCTTGTGCCCAAAGAAATCCTTTGTATCATGATCAGGAGATTTGATGTGGTTAAAGGGGTGTTCCAACCAATTCTAACTCCAAAAGGGCCTCTACCAATAATCAGTTTCGTCTTCGTGTGAATATTGTCTAGGATTAATCTCAACTTTCCTTTCCTTTACTGCTTCATATAACATCCTTTATTCATCAATGTCTCCCACCTATACCAGTAGGCAAAGATTAAACCATCAGATAACTGTCCTGCCCAATCAAAAATTCCACAATTCCCTCTATCGTTTCTGTATATGTTCCTCATCTAACTTATCTTCTTATCCTAACCACCTTCCTCAAGAATTAAGTTGGATTTCTGACAACGCACAATTAGTGACATTCCATCCCTAAATAAATAAGCTTATACCAGTAATAAACTTCTGTTATATATAGTTGCCCCCTGGGTCCGCCCCTGTATATCTAAATTCACTTCAATGGTTTTATAGTGTTTAGTACCAGACATTCTCTTCAAGTTTCAATTTACTTCGCACAGGCGGGGTGGAAACTGACTATAGTAGATTGGTTCTTACTTTTTGTATATGGTATGCACTATGGTCTACTGAGCTGGATGAGATGCCTAGAATTTCTAATAACAAATTCCGAGTTCTATTAAATGTAAGAGTACCCATACGGCTAAGAGAAAAACTTCTAATGCACGAGAAGGTTGCTCCATTTCATATGGAGTGCATGGAACGTAGGAATAGCCATCTTGCATAAAACAGGGCGCCTATTGTAGCGGGAGTCTCGTGGCATTCACCTATCAATTCATGTACGAACAATCATTTCTGATGCTTCTGGAGCTCTTTATAGATGTGCAATGTCATTCCAACACCGAGTATTAGCACTTCGGAGCTTGCAATATCCAGAACTAGATCTCAATGCCAACCAATCCTAAAACAAGAAACAGATCTCAATTCCCTTTAGACATCCACCCTATTCTCCTTATATCCCTCACTGAAAAACAACCAAAGCCTCCAAACTTTGTAGCAGTTTACTTTTCAGGAAGAGGAAAAAGCAGTTTGCAGCTATCACAACTGTTTAAAGCACCCATTAACATTCTCAAAATCCATCTTCTAACCCAATGACTAACACTATCGCTCTTGTCCTCTATTTTACTTAATTCTTCAACCGGCAGACATGACGGTGGTTTCTCCATTAGAACTGTTCCAAAATTCGTAGAAACTATGTATGTCGAGACAATGATGGACAAGACATCTACAAATATCATGTGGAATTTTAATAGTTAAGCACACAATAGCACCAACTTTTAAGTACATTTATACTGTGAATATATGCGAGTTCTGGAGATCATCTGTGTTTCACTTTAAAAGTTTGCTTATATGTCTGATCAACTACCAACTAATTAAGGTACTTATATTAACTGCCTTATAAACTTCCAGCTAAAATTTGGGCCCTATACCTGCATATATCCATGCAGTCGACTCAACCATTTGATAATTATGGGAACCTGAAACTTGTATACCTGTATCATATTTCTTTTAACCTAAATATTTCTCACACCGCATGTATACGTAATTTCAAGAATCATATTCAAGCTAGGCATGGGAAAAAGACCTTTGTTCTTTTAAAATGTGAATTTAGTTTTTACCAGATAGTGAGTCAGTATCTAGGTAGCACGGACACGGACACGGTGTCGGTGTCCGACACCGACGGGGACACCGGACACCGCAATTTTCAAAAAATTAGATTTTGGACACCGCAGGACACCGCTATTTTTTAATATATTTTTATTATATATATATATAAAATAAATACCAAATATATTTCACAACCTAAAATAATAAACAATAATGAAATACTACTAAAATAAGGAATTCAAATAAATACAAGTCATATTTAAAACATTTATTTGGTAACTAAACAAAAAAACTAAGTAAAAGAGGGAGGGGGGGTTTTTCGGTAGTGTCCCAGACTTAAAACATTTATTTGGTAACTAAATAAAAAAACTAAGTAAAACAGGGAGGGGGGGGTCTTTCGGTACTGTCCCGACAGACAGATGAAGAGAAAAGGAAAAAACAAAGGGAAAGATGGAAGATGCAGACCTGTGGGTCAGCGACGGGCCGACGGCAGTGGAGGACCTCCGGCGACGACGACAGTGGACAGATCTGTCGACTTCGGTAGCCGGCGACCTTCAGATCTGTTGGCTCCGGCAACATCGGCGACAGATCGGCAACACCGGCGACGATAGAAGAAGACGGCCGACAGATTAGAGCACTCGTGAGGTGAGAAAGAAGAAGACGACCCCCAAAAACTGTCTGACACTTCTCCACGCCGTGTCCGACACTCCTCGACGAAGTGTCCGACACGGTGTCGGAAAATTAAAAAAAATATTAAAAAATTCCGACACCGATTGGCGGTGTCCGACACGTGTCGGGCGGTGTCCGGAGGGTGTCGGGGTGTCCGTCCGTTTAGGACACCAAACCTCCACCTAGGAGAGGTGTCCGTGCTTCAGAGGTCAGTATAGATAGACATACATGAGTTGCACACGATCCCAGATCTTAGTCAATTTGGAACAAGTAAACTCTTTTGAAAAATTAGTTTACTTCTTTCTTTTAGCCAACAAGTAATGCATAAAAATTCGTTCTAAAAATAGTATTACCAGATCTTTGCATTTTGGTGGAAGTCATTACAAGAAAGCTTTGCATTTACATCGAAAACACATCAGTCACCCGAGGGCCATCGTGCTTGTTTCTTGGGTAGTCCTGACCCCACAAGTTTTACAAAAGCAGAAGCTGCGACAAACAGGCCATAGTAGCTTACATATATACATGACATAAAGAACAGCGTTCAACCTAATGGGTATATTTAGTGTGACTTGTGACTTGAGCCTCAGATCCAACTCTTGTTGTACACTCTTGACTAGGTACAAATTAACAATGATGTGAAATGGCTCTATACAAGATTGTAGAACTGTGGACAATTTTTTAAGTGTAAGTTCACCATCGCATTAGTCTTATAGCTTCTGAGTTATCCTGAGGTCGAGAGCTAGAGCCTCTTTTTGACCGTACAATATTGAGCAACTGGATCGAAAAATCAGTCCTGCCTCTGATTTCATGCAACACAGAATCGAAAGCTCATTGCTTCCCAGATCATGGGAACCTAATGTCATGGGTCTACATGGAACCAGCTTTGCTTCTCAAATTCATAGAAAATGGATCTATTCTTTAATTAGTCAACTCCATGCATCATGCACTTGTCTGACTGATTACCCTGCATAAACTAATAGCCCAGAATTTCCATTCGATATCCAATAAAGATATATCTCCTTATTTACACCATTTAAGATACCAGTTCAGCCCACGGAGTACAAAATAGGTGACAAACCAATAAAATGGCAGGTGCCTTAATAGCTCGTAAATGCAAATTATATATTAGGTAGTTCTGACATCAGAAATTGCATCTAAAATAAAAATTATACCTTTTAAATGCATGTAATATGTCTGCCATTGAAGGGCGACTCCTGAAATCGTACTCAAAACAACCAACAATGACATTTTCAACCGTAGGAGGAAGGCCACCAGGAATACGTGGCTTCTCTTGCTTATTTACAATTGAGTTCTGTATGTCATCAACAGACTTACCGCACCAAGGTTGAATACCAGTCAACATCTCCACAATGCTGCAACCAAATCCCCAAGAATCAGTCTCGAAAGACACCGGACCCCTTACTTCTGGTTGCCATTGTTCAGGAGCCATATAATTTGGCGTACCCATCCTTCGAGGCAAATCAGTAGTTGGAAAGGGAATATCAAGCAGCACATATGGAACCCCCAAATCCCCCAGAGTCGCTCTGTCGCTTTCACTCAGGAGGAAGTTGGAAGGTTTAAGGTTAAGAACTAGGATCTCCTTGGAATGCAGCTCCATGATTCCCTGAGCCAGATCAATTCCATACCTGCACATATTACCAAGAAGGCATGGTCTGAGGATAATGTGCTCATGCAACTTTATATTGCTCATTCTCATTTACAGTGAAAATTTTCCATCTGAAGCTACCAATGTAAATATGCACGTAGATGCAAAAAGCACGCAAACAAGATTTTACGGCGTTGGAACCAAAAGAACGAAACTCAAAATAACAGGAGTAGAAATACAAAAGCTCCAAGTAGATTGGCTCCTCACCTCAAAACATCATGCAATAAAAGCTTTCCCCCTTTAAAGCGAGCCATTTTGTCACCAACTGATCCCTCGTAGAATTTCATAACAATGCACATCTAGAAGGAACACATAACTTTTTAGCAAGAAGGATAACAAACTCTCAGCAATATTATCACCCAACGGAAACAGGCTTACCTTTCCACCTATAATTGTAATTCCGTGCAGCGAACAAACGCCTTCCAATCCTTGACATTTAGAAAACAAATCGTACCATTTATTCAGTACAGCCTTGACATTGTCATCCCTTATAGGATGCAACATCTTGACAGCCACTTCATGATACTGTTCATAATCTTCAGCTGCTTGATGATGAGTCGCTAACCAAACATCACCAAAGGGACCCCTTCCAAGTCTGTGTCTAAGTTTTATAGCTGTCGGGTCAATCCAAGGACCACTCTGGTTTGATGATACCACAACAGTCCTGAAGTGATCAGAATCTTCTTCAACAAGTTCAAAATCAAAAGATGCCGTTGGTTGATTGTTAACAACTTGTCCAGCCATTCTGCTGATACATAGAATCAACGTAAATATGCATGCAAGATGTAATAGCCTTAAACGAGGCTACTCTACATCCAAAAAGTGTTTTAGAGTGGGACAAAAACAAAGGATTCCTATATAATGGCTACTCCCCCATGCCCCAATCCACCCCTAAAAGAGAGAAAAAGAAATGGTAGGACAGAACTTTTGCAAGTACTAGTCACACAAGAGTACACCAACATAATCAAGTCAAGCTCAATGCTGTCTCTGAGCATATCATCAATAATTGCAACCATGAAGGAAAAACGAAAAGCATCAAGCAGAGTACTAACTAACTTGAATACTAAATAGAATATAATCTCATTACTTCCAATACACAAAGAGAGAGAGAGAGAGAGAGAGGTTACACCAAGAAGATGAATTTTTTCTATTCAACTGACTGTACAACAAGTAGTACACCACACTTGACAAATAAACAAACTAGATACCCTCTAATTGTTTTTCTTATCACAGATATTCTTAGCTACCAAACACAGTGTAAAGAAGATGATGTATTCAAAGAACCCTAAACAGAAATACGAATTACTAGAAAGAAGCATACTGAAAGAACACTTACTGATAGAGGGAAAGGAGACTGTCAAACAATAACTGGTAGCAGCAACTAACGATAGAAGAACCGAAGTTTCGACGAATTAGGGGAAGAAGGTATATCAGATAGGAATTGATCTCACATCAACCTGTCCAAAGAATAGACAATCAAATAGGAATCGATCTCGCATCAACCTGTCCAAAGAGAATATATGAAACAAAAAAGGTGAAGAGAGGGCCCCAAAAATATTTGTGCAAAGTAAACGGATCACGTGGCTAGCAAAGCCTGGGTAAACAATTTTTATTGCTCATTCTCAGTTGAAGCGTGAAATTGCAATCTAGGGCTATTAGCATAACTATGCAGTATTTATTAGCCCTCAGAGGAAGGCTATCAAAACATGATGTGGAACTTGTCCCATAAACAATAACCAAGGTTTATCATAGCGTGGCTATTAACCTGGACCTATTTGGTTCCTCATATGGTCTTCCTTTTCAACTAAAACTTCAAACTCGGGGCAGATAGAAAAATACAAATTGATGCCACAGGTAATTGATGCAACACAAGTTTCCACTATGGCCGTTCAAACCCGTACCCTACCCCCTACCCGCACCCCAAAAAAAAAGAAAGCAAAAGAATTGATAATCATGGATTTTTACAAGAGAAGACACCCCTTCTCGGTACAAATACAAATGATACTAGGGTGTATTTGTCTGCAAACAAAGTAGCAATTCCATCAAGCCTATAATTCCTAGTAAGAGTACAAATACAAACTGCAATAACCAAAATAGTACTCCCTCCTTTTCCTTTGGATTTCCCCTTAGTAAACATGGAATTGAACTCCAATAGCAATCATAATTTACATAAGCTTGGCAAGTCAAGAGAAGGTAAAACCAACTTGAGTACCGTTCACGTGTACAAGTACAAAATCTATCCCAAGAAATTTGCAAAAAAGTCAAAGAGAAAATATTAACTAAAACAGAGCAAGTAGTAATCATCATACCAAGCCAAGTCGAATACATCATCATACTATACAAAGTAGTAACCTAATCGATTGGAAATATGACAAAATGAAAAAGATTACACCGTAAAAGTCGTATACTTTAAACAAATATTTCATTTTCTTTGTGCGTATTTCCTCAACAAACAAACACAAGAAAAAGAGGATCATGGAATTTGAAGAACCCTAAAAGTAAAACCAGAAACAAACTCACACAGAAATAACACATACTGATATAAGCGTGAGAGAGAGACACAGACAGACAAATCAACTAAGAGCTGTTCTGTTCATCTTCATATTCAAAGCCTGTCAAAGAGGTGAAAAGGGTAATTCGTGAGAAAAAGGGAGAGAGATGGGGAATCCAGAAAAGTAAAAAAGTGAAAAAGAGGGCCATAAATATTTGGAGAGAAGAAAAAGTGGTTTTACTACTGTGTGTGTGTGTGTGTGTGTGAAAGAGGAGGGGGGAAGAGGGAGAGAGGAAAAGAAACCTTCGATTTAGAATCCCAATGAGCTTACTGTGTCTGAATCGGATGCTAATGTTTGTGTTTCTAATTTGGCATGCAATAAACCACTTTTATCTTCATCCAACGGGATGAAATTGTACGGTCACGGCAAGCAATAGTTAATGGTCTTGAAATGACTCGTGATACCAATTTGCTCATGTTTTAAAAATACGTTACGATTTGTCGCTGAAAGTTTTTCTAATAAAAATATTTAAAATTCTTGTTAAAAAATAAATAAAAACACTATTAGTATGCGCGTGAAAAAATATAAAGTTGTTGAGTTAAAATTCATATATATATATCATGTTATAAAAGTGTTCTAAAACGTGGAAATCAAAATGTCCTTAAGTTAGTTATTTATTATTTAATACTATTTTTGTTTGGTTTCTGTTTTAAAAAATGTTCTCATGTCAAGTGTCACTGTTCTATTTAAGTAGTTATTTAATACCAAAAGTGGTGTTACACCAAAAGGATCATTATCTTTACGAGGTGTCGTGCACACGCGTTCCATGTGCGACGTCGCATTCATTATGTAAATTATTAGTGTGCAACGTATCATTAATATGTTCATTGATAATACGTTCTAGATATAAATATTATATTCAATTCCATGCGGATGCGTATGCGTAATAGCATATAAACTGATAACATATTAATTAATTTCATGCGTATGCATAAATATTATATTCAATTCCGTGTCAATTTTAATGGACTTTTATGACTCGTGTACTCATCTTGATCACAATCTAGTACCTGTGAGAAGTGACTTTGGTCGAGTTCAAGACTTCGCATCAAGTGAAGCTAGTGGTTGAAAAACCAGGGGGGAGCAAGTTTTGCTTCCTTATAAACTTCGGCCCCACGTATTAAGGGCGTGAGGTCAACTGATTTCTGCATTGGGTGGTTGAAAAATTAAAAGTTGTTTGTGTCTTATTGTGTGTATTGATTGATCTGGTATCTGAATTAGTCATCGAGGTGCCAATTAAATAGAGCAAGCATCACATTATTGTTGGATTAAGGCTTTTGCTTAAAGCCTTCGAGGCTTTCCTAACCATACGCAACTTCATCGTAATGTTCTGGAAATACGGGGCGAGTGATATTTTTATTTTATTTTTTGGTGAATAGTAGAAACATTTTACTAATTAAAAGGTTTTACAAGAACCGAGGCTATTTCAACATGTTATCAATCCAAAATAATCAACTACATTACATAATTGGAACCATACTATATTCGATTAATGAGGTTAGATCCATGAATTTCTATTGCAGAAGGAGTCCAGTCCAATGATTTTTCGGTTCTCAATTTGCAGACAAATGTGGCAAGCGAGATTGCTTTCCTCAGTAATTTCTTACTTCCCAGTGATATTCTGCATGAATGAAAAATCACATAAAATTGTTTCTGCTCCTGCATTTATACACTTCGCCCTTGTCATCTAATCAAGTAAACATTGCGAATTAGCGTACATAACAATATGTAGGATCTTCTTATGTTGGACCATCTTCAGCGATCTCAAAATTGCTAGTGTTTGTGCAAAAAATAGATCTAGGTAATCAAAACAATATGCTGCCGATCCTAGTCGTACTCCAAAAGGCTTCATGACACCTATGCTCACTCCAAATTTGAAATGGTGACGTTTTACTTCGCACCCAACATGAGGAAAATCGTCTGATCTCCTGGGCACTGACAACAAATAGAGTATATACTATAAGAGATTTCACTTGGATAACGGTCATTTGTGTTAAAAATTATTCTTTCGTTAGAGTTTGTGGAGGCCGATGAATTTATTTTTCCTGTATCAAAGATGTCCATATTCCTTAGATAAATGTTTGTGACGCCAAAATGATAGATATAAGACTGTGCTTGGCTTCTCGAAAAATGACTTCTTTTTTGTGTAACCAAATACACCAAAATGTGTTGAGGACTGTGGTTGTAACTTTCAATTAAACTGATGCCGGAGCATTTCCTTTGAATATCCACGAAATTAGCTACTAAAAAATTACGAAAGAGGTCCATTAAACTTTATTCCAAGATTCAATCCAAAACATACAGATTGAAGGCAAGGACAATGAACAAGATTTAGCGCTCGAACAATAATCTATGCACTTGGCATCATTTATAACATTAAACCTTGCAAGTTTGGACTTAGCATGGAGCCGATTTATTAACAAATGCCAAAGGAAAAGTTGGATTTTGACCGGGAGACTAAGGCCCTGTTTGACACAATTTTTTTATTTTTTTCAGTTTCCAAAAAAAATAAAAAATAAAGAGCAGTTTAATTTTTTTTTTTTTACAAAAACAAGTGGGTGTTTGATAACCCAGTTTTTTTGTGTGGTGGTTTGCAGTGGTGGGGCGTGGCGGTGGCTGGTGGTGGTGGTCTAAAAAAAAAACCAAAACTGAAAATCGAAACTCATTTTTGGAGTTTTTTTTTTTCTTCTTCAATTTAAAAACTGATTTTTTAAACTGAAGAAGAAAAAAAGAAAAATGGTTACCAAACGCAACTTTTTTTTCCAGTTTCCAAAACTGGAAAAAAAAAAGTGTCAAACAGGGCCTAAAGGTTCCACATTTCGGTTCAAATTTTTGGATGGTTTCTAGACCAATTAACAAAGTTATAGGACTATTTAGTCTCTTACAAATATTGTAGCTTTATGTTTTGTAAGATTGATAGCATGCCTTATAGTTTATGGTTTATATACACATGTTGAGCTTGCTAGAGATGCTGGTTTGAGTTAAAATATTTTTAAGCATCGGATTATGCATCGAAAAATTTTGAGTTCCAAAATGTTCTTGAGGTTTCGATTTCTTTTTTAATGCTGGCTATCACCTGCGAAAAGGAAGTCAAAGGAGAGTGAGCTTTTGAGAGCCCAGTAAGGCCGATCAATGATTTAAAAACAACAAAATGATTTGGTCATTTTTTCATATAGAGTCAAATGATAGTTTTTAAAAGGATTTTCAAATAAAACACAGCATTTCGATATGGACGAACAATTCAAACAATTTTTACATTCAAGTTAAACAATATCTTTTCGAAGAACTTTTAAATGAAACCACGGTTATTTCGATATAAACATAGGGACGAGTATCAACTCAATCCTTTAAATCAGTAGTCATTTAAAATACTTCATGTATAATAAAAAGAGATATGTAATATTGAACATGAGCAGTACACTATAGCAAAGCCACCCCGGCAGTGCTCGATACGCTTTACATATGCATGTGTACACTAACTAGTCCATTTAGGTACTAGTTTAACCCAATCAACAGACCATCCTTATAACGCCAACAATACACACTATCCTTATAACTCTCAGGTTTACTAACTCATGTCAATATTCAAGGAATTAAACACAATTTAAAAAAAGTTTTACAATAATTGAATTAAATAAAACATATGAGAATAAAGAATTCCAAACGATTGTTATAAGGCTCAAATTAGGATTTCACGGGCGATTTGAAAATATTTTTATATCAATCATAAAAATAAAATTTTCAATGTAGTTTGTAAAACTGTTATTATAAGCATTTGTAATCAAAGTAATGAAAGAGGGTTCGAATAGAATTTCTTACCTAGATCCAAGTTATGCAATGCTACGCAACCTCGATCAAAATTCTCTGAATAAACCTAGATTGACAATCCATTTGTTAGAACACAATCTATACTAATATACTATAAACCTAATATTCACTACCCAAATGATGCTCACTTCTAACTCCGAGATCACGCAACTTAAAGTGGGTCCCGTATACGCCCAACCTAACCGAAAATCTCGTACACTCTTTAATGCGTAATGATATCCCAAAATTCATAATAAGTTACAATAAAACACTTTTATAGCTTAAAACATTATAAAAAGTTGAAATATGAATTTTCTGAATGTTTGAATAATTTTGAATTAAAATAATTTATTTAAATGCAATAAAACCCATAAATAGCCATAATTATTTCTAGCGGAAAATAAAGTTCCATAATTTTTGTAATAACTTAAATATATATATATATATATATATAATTTATAGAAATTGAAATCAGAATTTAAAATGCATTAAAACTATTTTTAAATGATTCATTTTGCTAAAACCAATGCGATACGAAAATGATAGCAAATCAACTCTAAAAATCATCAAATTTACACTGGGACTTCTTTATAATATAAAAACATTAGTCTAATTTTTAATACACATTTTAATGAGTTTTAAAGACTCCAAAATATTTTATATATCTAAGTTTTCGGAAAATAAATTTTATAAAATACCTAATTATATAATTTTGGCAGAAATTCTATAATAGCCTAAGGTATTATACTTTAAAATTTCACGTGCTAATGATTACTGTACACTATCCTATACGCGTGACGTACCTAACGCTAACCCGCGGTACCCCTTAAACATACACACATGTCATGTTTCCCTTTTTGCTACTCCAGATTGCACTCTATCGACATACTTTAGACACCACACACACTCCCACGTACTTACACACACCAACTACACCACATAGTTTCACACATCATCTCCCACAATACACATACTAACACCCTAAATTCACACACATATGCCCACTGCACCTACACACCCTCTGCTCAACCCATCTAACGCCCTTACACAATCTCAATCAATCTGCTTGCACACTCACACATCTGAAAATCTTCTTCTACAACAACTCCAAGATACAAAACACACCATCTACCCACTGACATCATGTTGCATTATGCACACACCCTTGCACTAACTTGAATACACAGACAGCACATTGATGCACTCACAAATCTGCACAACTTCTTCCCTCGAGCACACAGCAGCACTTCACATGCCTCACCACCCTCATACCTGCACTAATTTCATACACATATCTCACACACACAAAAAAACACACACACACCATTTCACTCACTAATTCACACATACTTCCACATATACGCATCAAAACACCCCCCCCCCCCCACACACACACACATCAACACCCCCATGCATGCATACCCACAATATACCACACGGCACACACATCACTCCCAGCAGATTTTTTTCCACATCTAAGCACATCAAAAATAACACAATCACACTTCACGCACTCCCGCTGCCATTAAGGCAACACCTTCTCACACCCACATCACCATTTCTCCCTCACATCTCACACACAAACACCCAAACACTCCCACATTACACAGCAGGTTTCCCCCTTTCCCCTTATACACATAACCCACTTTATAGCCTAAGCACACATAATAACACAGCAGCAACAACCCCTCTTGCTATTTTTTCCCCCATCCCTTTAACCTCTCTACACCCACCTAAACACCACACAATCACACACACAACATAGCTTAACCCAAAAACCCACTCATCTTCACCAAATCCGTCACTTATGTGTGTGTATATATATATATATAAACCCTAGGTCTAAAATTTTCCAAAACGTCCCCAAATTTTCGTTAGCTATTCAAATTTTACCCGAGGCTTTCACTTATTGCCAAAAGAAAAGGCCCAAAAGTAATTATTCTTGATAATTCCTAATAGGTATTTAATGGGCCAAATCGAAGTTTCACTTAAGTTTTTTCGTCGTCCGCTACAGAATGTAGTGGGCGAGGATCTTGACCAAAATGCCTAATAGGTATTTAATGAGTCAAAGAAATTTGTAGACAAACAGGGAGGACAGTATCGTAATTTTCACCATCCGCTACATAATGTGACGGATGATGGTAATAATTAATTAAAAAAATAGATATGGCCTATCTATTGGCAACGGATAGGCGATCAGATCGCGTTGGTATCTTAGTTTAAGTTGTCAGCTGCCAAATTATCAGCTTCATTTATATATATCATTACAAGAAAAAGTGGCTACATAAGCGGCCAAAAACCGCTGCTTTTGATCAAATAGCCGATGCCAAAAGCTTTGCCAGCGGTTCCCTAGAACTGTTGTAGGCCGCGCTGCTAAAGACATAACAGCGGTCTTATGTGCTTACGGCATCGTCGACTGCTACTATTTTCATTTCAAAATTCGTCTTTCAAACTTATCTATAGCAGTAGCCATAGCAAACGGCAGTGGTTATAAACCGCTGGCATAAGTAGCTTCCAAATTCAAGTTTCAATATATGGCAGCGGCTCAGTGCACTGTTGTAGCATTCTTACAATAACTTATTTATTTTTCATTTACATAATGTGAAATGTTTGGCAGCTTACCTTGGCTGTTGCTAAAGGTATACAATTTATTTTATATTATTTTTATTTGTTTGAATATATAACCCGATTAAAGACCTATAAACGAAATCACCCATGCTATAATAAAGTAACGCATCACTTAACAAGCCGTAAAAATATTAAAGCCATCCACCATAAAGTGTCATTGCATAAGACATCGAATAGTTACGAACAATTGGGAGGGAGGCTGAAGACAAAAACTTCTAAAAGCCTTCCCACAAAATAAGTCATCAAACTGCTACCACGTTTTCACTAGAAACAATTTTTATAGAACAAGGCCTACATATATAGGTCTTTCAAAAGATAAAAAGCAATGCAATTTGCAATATCAAGCGCTCACATTGCTCGATCTATTTACATTTACGTCCATAGTAGCCTGGGACATAATCAATCAACCGTTAGTGTGCCATTCGGTTGACTCCCATGAAGTTTGTTCAACTTAGTCAGTAGAAATTAAAGCACTAAGTTCCTCAAAATGAATGCAACAAGAAACTTGGGTGAACTTGTACTGGAAAAGGTGCATAAGACAAGTATCCTCATATGAAACCGAGTAATGCAAGAATGTGGTTTAGAACTTATACTGGAAAAGTTGCTTGATATTTCTCTAATAAATGTAGGCTTAAAATGTGGTTTTCATGGTGTATGATGAAGCCCCAAATCATTTATATAGGGAGGATATGAAATATAGCCGTTATAGGCATTATATGAGCAAAAACTGCTATTCCCATAGACTGTATTCCCAATGCAGTTGATTGAATTCCCTCTAAAGTAGTCGTAAGGGTCTTGTCCTTGAAAATAACCGTTGAAACTGAATATTCACCAATCCAGTCGATTGGATTGAAATACAGTCGACTGTATTAGCCTACTATCTATTGGCTACCTCATAGAGCCCCCTTTCTTATTTTCGGCATAACTTTCTCTAAAAAAATCGAATTGAGGTGCCATATTTTACGTTGGAAAGCTAATGAAATTTTTTATCAAATATGAAAAGTTTAGCACCAAAAATATTTTTGAGAAAATCTGAGTAAGCTCGAAAGTTCATTCATTTTCAACAACCACACTTGTATGAATGATTATGAACTCACATGCAATGCACAAGGTGTCTAAAGTCTTTTTGGGTTATAGTCATCAATCCAAGCATCAAACCAAGACTAGTTACATAATATTAAAGTTCAATCATAATTAAGAGTAACTTAGCCTATGCATTCTTTGTTGCTCTTTGACATTGGAACTCGATGAAGCTTACATAGCATGTTCACTATAGCTTAAAGCTTCTTTGGCTTTAATCCATGTATCCGACTTCTTAAATGTGTCTTCATGAGTGTGTATGTATATACCTACTAAAAATCCACTCAAAGCACATATCAGAACATAATCAATGTGTAGTTATCATCAAAACAAGATGTAAGCCTAGGTTATCCAACCATAGGGCTAACAATCTCCCCCTTTTGATGATGACAAACATTGATTTTATATAAGGTATAATGTATCATAAGATAGTCAATTAAGCACATTAATTTCACTTGGAGCATTCAATCATTTTTAGTATACTCGAGATATGTCAATTTATCTTATATAACAATTAAGCTCATAGCTAGCTCCCCCTAGCTAAAACAAGATATGATATTCCTTTAATGTTCTCTCGAAACAGGCAATCACATAGCTTATAAAATGAAGATTATTTCTCATCCTTTGTCATCAACAATAAGACAAGGGTATGCTCGTGTGACGTGAGGTGCATATGACTCATGAATTCAAATACATGACATCAAAAGTTCCTTCATGATCCAAAGAAAGATAGTATGTGATTCAAGCATATAAGCTCCCCCTATCAAGTTACCATATACATATTCCATCCTAATGTATGCTTTCTCTCAATCAATGCCAAAAATATCCAATAAACACAACTAAATGTCTAATCGAGGTCATGCTATCTTTTTTGGCATTACCAAAAGGTGCGTGTGTGTAAGAATGGTAATGTGAAGCATATAGACGACATAATTTCAACATCGAATTTCTGCAAAACCAATAATGGTCATCAACAATCAATGTTTCCAATATAAGTGCAAGAGGACCCTTCATCGTCATCTAAACCCTACAAGTATCCAAGATTATAATATAGAGAAGTAAACAATCAAGGATACACAACTTGGACCATAGTTCGCATGAGTGCTTAATAAGCAAGTTATTTGTATCATGAGAAATAAATATGGCAATTTAAGGATGTTTCATGATGTATAAGTTTAGCACATAGCACAATGTTGAATAGAGCGTCAACTTTAACTCTCTTGATGAATTACCGAAGATTCGATCTAATGAGTGATCATTTTGAAGTCCGTTTTCATTGAAAGCTTTGAGGCTCTCCTTATTTGAAGTAGCATCTCCAATCTTGAAATGTTTACTCCCCTTTAAGATTTAACTTGGTGCTCCTATTTTTTAATTTTTTTTCTTGGAGTCTTCTCCTTGTTGCTATTTGCCTTTGCTTTGAACAACCTACAATCACAAATTAGGTCTAGCTTTTGGTACCCACATTTTCTTGGGTCCATAAGTGTTAGTCCTAGCAACATTAAGAAGTTCTTTAACAACCCACTTTTTCTTTATACCTCCTACATAAAAAATTCTACAAAGACAATAATTAATCGCATGCCTTTTCTTGTTGCACCAACCACAATGTGTAAAAGGTGTGCAATAGTTCTTTGGTTGTTTTGGAGGAACATTTAACCTAGTTTGTTATTTAAAAACTTTATGAGACAAGGTAAAGGGATCTAATCTAACACCGCCTTTGTCTAGCCCAACTCTTTGGTGTCCAAGCATGACATCCAAGTTGTTTTTAGCATCAACAAATTTTTCTAGACATTTTTTCAAATCACAAATCTTAAGCCTTGAAATTTCATTTTGTTTTTTTTTAAATCAAAGTATCACAGAAGATTTGTTTTGTGCTAGGAATGCTCAAAATCAATTCAACCAAATCATTATTCACATGCTCCATATATAAATGGCTAGATGTGCATTCATTCTTGCATGCAACTCATTATTTTTACTTTATAAGTTATCTAGCTCTTTTGAAATCGCATGCACTTGTATTTTCAAAGCACAATTTTTCTTGGCTAATTTCATGAATTCTTCATATAAAAGAGCATAAGTATCATAAATATCATCATCGGAGCAATTGCTATCACTATCAATATATGAAGAATTTAACTCATCATCTTTTTGAGCCATGAAGCATAGATTTGCATCTCTATCATCAAAATGACCACCTTCATCTCCACTTGAGTCATTATCACTAAAAATATGGCTTCAATTGATGTCTTTATGGAGTGCTTTCTTCTTGACCCTTTCTTCTTGTTGTTCTCCCATGAGGTAGTCTTTGTACTTGAATCATTGTTGCTCTTATGTGAGTTTCCAACTTTCTTAGTTTTGAAAACTCATTGAATTTCTTTGCAAGTATGTCTATCTCTTCGTTATTCAAGTCTTCTTCCTCTTCACTTGAAGATTGATCCATCTTTGATAAAGCTTTAAGAGTAATGCACTTCTTTTTCTTCTTTGAACCTTTTTGCCTGGATGATTCGAGTTGCATTTCATAGGTCATCAAGGACCAAATTAATTCATTTAAATGGAAGGTATTAAGATCCTTTGATTCTTGAAGTCGGTGACTTTTGCGTCCCATTCTCTAGGTAATGACCTAAATTACCTTTCTCACAAGATCCCCGTTAGAGAAATCTTTGCTTAATCGTTTCAAAGTATTAACAATTTTAGTGAAACGAAAATTCTTTTTCATAATGGATTCATTGGAAAACATTTGAAACATTTCATATTCTTTATGCCATAAATTCATCTTTGAATCTTTTAGAAGAGAGATCCCTTCATGAGTGACTTGAAGTGTATCACACATCTGCTTAGTCGAATCATGCATAATAACTTGATTAAGTTCATTTGTGTTTAGTACACAAATAAGACAATTCTTAAATCTAAAATTCATGCGAATCATATTTTTATCATAGTCATTAAATTCAGATTTCTCTTTTGGCACAAGCTTATTCCTAATCAACTTGGTGGGAACATAAATACCATTTTCAATGATTCCCCACATTTCAAAGTCCAAAGACTCTAAAAATACTCTATCTTTAATTTTTCATGTAGTCTACGAAGAACCATAAAAAAGTGGAGGTCTAGTAATGGAACTGTAATACCCCGAATTTTTGCTAATTATGTGAACACTGATTAGAAAAAAAAAATTATAGTAATATGTTTTGATCTAGAGGTACTTAATGGACTTTAGAAAATTTGGTTGGGAATTCTTTTGGTGACGAAATTAGTCTTTGGTAATATTTAGTGGCTAATGTAATTGTATTAGATATTAAAAGAGAAATTTTAAGTTATATTAGCAATAAGGACTTTTAGTTGTGTTATAATTACATTAGCAATAAGGACTTTTAGTTGTGTTAAAATTACATTAAAAATTGGGACTTCAAGTCATATTAGAATTAAATTAATGAACTATAATATTAGTACTACAGCGGAACTTACTGTTCACAATTGGGAGCATTAGACGCTATTAATTTTATTGAGACAAACTCTTAGTTTAGTTCATTCTTTTTATTATTATTCAGATTATTCATAGAGATTGTAAATAAGTTTTGAATTCTTTTGGAGTTAAGTATTTGAGATTCAGATAATTGAGTTATGGTGTTTTAGATGCTTTGCTCTACCATTACGATTGTTATGTTTGGACATGATTGGGTTATGGTTTAAGGACGTGTTCGGACCCTCAGGTTCGGGGCGATACAGTTTAGTATCAGAGCTTAGGCTGAAGATTCTGCAGACTCTTAGGATTAGTTTAAGACATGTTAGTTTAAAGCTTCTGCGCTCATTAGGATTAGTAATTCACGAGTGTGTAAACTTTGGACTTATTTATGTTTGTGGTGTTAATCAAGATGAATAACCGTGGTGGATTTCATGGTGGTAGAGAAGGCCGTGGAGGCCGAGGTGGAAGAGGAGATGGTCCAAAACCTAATGATTCTCATGTTGCAGCCAATGCAGTGATCTTAAAGTAATTCACGAGTTTGCGGCCGAATAAATTTGACAAAGCTACAGATCATGTGGTTGCGGAGACATGGATCAATGATTTAGACAAAAATTTTGAGGTGATGGGGTGCACAGACCACCAAAAGGTGAAGCTGGCAGTGTTCCAGTTGACTGGAAAGGCAAATCAATGGTGGAAGATGACATCGAGGACGATGACAAATGAAGAGAGAGTTGATCTCACTTGGTAGGGATTTCAGGACCTATTCTTCACAAAGTATTTCCCCCCAAATGTGAAGGAATCTATGGAGATCAATTTCATGAGGATCACTCAGCATCCCAGTGAATTCGTCTTGGAGTATGAGGAGCGGTTTGCTAAACTTTCAAGGTTTGCCCTGCATATTGTTCAGGATGGGAGACATTGTGCACGCAAGTTTTAAAATTGACTACAGTTTGAGGTAAAACGACGGATGTCTATCATAGATAACCCAACCTATGCTCAAGTGGTTGATGGAGCTCAACGTCTGGAGCGAATTTATGAAGAACAGAAACATATCTGGGAGGACAAGAAAAATAAGAGGAATCGTGATGAATTTAACTCTGGAAAGAAAATAACACCATCAGATGCTAAGAGAAGATCAAGTTATTGGTCAGGACAGAAGCAACAGACTCCGAACATTGCAAGGAATTGCACCACTTGTGGGAAAAATCATGGGAACTCGCCTTGCTACAAAGGCACGGGAGCATGCTATAATTGTGGAGTGGTGGGGCATGTGGCTCGAGAGTGCACACAGCCCCCACGCAATCAGAAGTGGAATAAACAAGAAATTGATAAACAGAGGACACAAGATGGACATGTTAGAGTTTTTGCTATGACGACTTATGAGGCTGAAGCGTCAAATAATGGCATGACATGTACTTTTAAGATTTGTTCGAAGAAAGCATATGCCTTACTAGATCCTGGTGCCACACATTAGTTTGTTTCGATGTCCTTTTGTAAGCATTTAACTGTTAAACCTAGAGACTTAAAACCAGAGTTATGTGTTGATAACCTTACGGGAAACCCGGTGATAGCCTCTAAGGTTTATAGATCTTGTCCCATCCGTGTTGATGATAGAGAGTTGTCAGTAGACTTGATTATGCTAGATATGAAAGACATTGATGTGATTTTGGGTATGGATTGGTTGTCCTCCAATCATGCCACGATAGATTGCTTTAGCAAAGAGGTTTTATTTTTTTATTCCAAATCAGCCTGAGTTTAAGATTCAGGGAGCTAAAGTCAGTACCCTACCTTGTTTGATTTCACCTCTGCAAGCCAGATGTCTCCTTAGGAAGGGTTGTAGAGGTTATTTGGCTCAGGTTCATGATACCCGTATAGCACCAGAAAAAGTAGAAGATGTCCATGTTGTCTCTGACTTTTTGGACGTGTTTCCGGAGGACTTACCTGGCATTCCACCTGATAGGGAGATTGAATTTACTATTGATTTGATTCCTGGGGCAGCACTTATTTCTAAGGCACCCTACATAATGGCTTATGCTGAACTCAAGGAACTGAAGGAATAGCTGCAAGAACTCTTAGACAAGGGTATGATTTGTTCTAGTGTGTCTCCATGGGGTGCGCCAGTACTATTTGTAAAGAAGAAAGATGGGAGCATGCGTATATGCATTGACTATATGGAGCTTAATCGCATAAGAATTCGAAATAAGTAACCATTGCCTAGGATTGATGACTTATTTGATCAGCTACAGGGTGCCAGGTACTTTTCAAAAATAGATCTCCGTTCGGGGTACGATCAGCTTAAGGTGAAAAGTGAGGATGTACCAAAAATAGCTTTCAGGACGAGGTATGGTCATTATGAGTTCTTAGTAATGCCTTTTGGTTTAACTAATGGTCCTGCTGCATTTATGGACCTTATGAATAGGGTGTTTAAAAAGTACTTGGATCAGTTCGTCATTGTCTTCATAGATGATATTCTGGCTTATTCTAATAGTAAAGAGGAGCATGAAAGGCATCTGAGAATAGTTTTGCAGATTCTAAGGGAACATAAACTTTATGCCAAATTCAAGAAGTGTGAGTTTTGGTTGGAACAAGTGTCCTTCCTGGGTCACATAGTGACTAAAGATGTGATTTATGTGGATCCTTCTAAAGTTGAAGCAGTTGTGAATTGGGAGAGACCAACTTTAGTGACGGAGGTAAGAAGCTTCATGGGACTGGCATGTTATTATAAAAGATTTGTTGAAGGCTTCTCTCGCATTTTTATTCCATTGACTAAGTTGACAAGGAAGCATGCCAGATTTTTGTGGACAGAAGAATGTAAAAAAAGCTTTTAGGAGCTAAAGAATCATTTAGTTTCAACACCAGTCCTTACACTGCCATCTGGGTCTGGTGAGTTTGTTATATACAGTGATGCGTCACGACAAGGACTTGGTTGCGTGCTTATGCAACATGGTAGGGTAATTGCTTATGCCTCTAGACAACTTAAACCATATGAGTTTAATTACCCTACACATGACTTGGAATTAGCAGTTGTAATTTTTGCACTAAAGATTTGGCGTCATTATTTGTACGGTGAACCGTGTGAGATTTATACATATCATAAGAGTTTAAAATATATCTTCACACAAAAGGAGTTGAACATGAGACAGAGACGATGTTTGGACCTGTTGAAGGACTATGATTGCACCATTTTGTACCATCCAGGTAAGGCTAATGTAGTGGCATATACGCTAAGTAAGAAGAGTACAGGAAAACTTTCTGCTATGATTACTAAACAACCTCATTTGTTGGAAGAATTAGAGAAGTTAGAGATTGAGGTAAGATTTCCTAATTCTAGTGGGTATTTTGCACATTTGGAAGTCCAACCATCATTAATAGAGAGAGTTAGGGTGGCTCAAGCGTCAGATCCTGAATTGATCAAGATTAGTGATAAGAGTTAAGGAAGGTGGTTACACTGACTTCAGAATGGATAATGAGGGTGTTCTTCGTATGGGTACTAGATTATGTGTTCCTTCAAACCCGGACTTGAAGAGAGAGAGAGATTCTATTAGAGGCTCACAATTAAGCTTTTGCAGTACATCCAGGCAGTACCAAAATGTATCAGAACTTGCGTGATGTTTATTGGTGGAATAACATGAAGAAAGAGGTATCATACTTTGTGGATAGATGTTTGGTGTGTCAACAGATTAAAGCAGAACATCAGAGGCCCATTGGTATGTTGCAACCACTTCCTATTCCTGAGTATAAGTGGGAGCATATTACGATGGATTTTGTGATTGGACTACCTCCGACTGCAAAGCGTCATGATGCAATATGGGTGATAGTTGATCGGTTGACCAAATCAGCTCACTTTTTTGCCATAAGGAGCAAGGATTCGATTGAGATGGTTGCTAACTTGTACATTCGAGAGATACTTAGATTGCATGGAGTGCCCTTGTCCATTGTGTCAGACAGAGACCCAAGATTTACTTCCCATTTTTGGAGTAGTTTGCAAGAGGGCATGGGTACAAGGTTGAATCTTAGCACAACTTTCCATCCACAGACAGACGGACAATCTGAACGGACTATTCAGACATTGGAGGGTATGCTTTGAGCTTGTGTTTTAGATTTTCAAGGTAATTGGGACAGTCATCTACCATTGATTGAGTTTGCTTATAATAATAGTTATCATGCCAGCATTCAGATGGCACCATTTAAGGCTCTTTATGGAAGAAGGTGTCGATCACCTATATGTTGGAGCGAGATTAGAGAAAAGAAATTAATAGGCCCAAAACTTGTCCAGATTACTGCAGACAAAATTCATGTGATTAGAGACAAGCTTAAGGCTGCACATAGTCGACAAAAATGTTATGCAGACATAAGGCATCATGAACTCGAATTTAATTTTGGTGATCATGTATTTTTACGAGTTTCTCCGTGGAAAGGTGTGTTGAGGTTTGGAAAGAAAGGGAAATTAGCTCAGAGATATATTTGACCATTTGAAATCTTGGAGCGAGTTGGTACACTTGCTTATCAACTAGCTTTACCTCCTAATTTGTCAAACATTCATAATGTCTTTCATGTTTCGACCTTGAGGAAGTATGTCTTTGACCCCGCCCATGTTATTGAGTTCGAGCCTATCCAAGTTAAGCATGATCTATCCTACGAGGAACAACCTGAACGCATTTTGGAACGGGATGAGTGTGTGATGCGCTCTAAGACGATGGCTTTTGTGAAGGTGTTATGGCGTAACCACTCTGAAAGGGAAGCTACTTGGGAACTCGAGGAAGTTATGCGGGAAAAACATCCTCAACTTTTTGATAACTAAGGTACGTTCAATTCCGAGGACGAAATTATTTTAAGCGGGGAAGAATGTAATACCCCGAATTTTTGCTAATTATGTGAACACTGATTAGAATTTTTTTTATAGTGATATATTTTGATCTAGAGTTAATTAATGGACTTTAGAAATTTTGGTTGGGAACTCTTTTAGTGACGAAATTAGTCTTTGGTAATATTTAGTGGCTAATGTAATTGGATTAGATATTAAAAGAGAAATTTTAAGTTATATTAACAATAAGGACTTTTAGTTGTGTTATAATTACATTAGCAATAAGGACTTTTAGTTGTGTTAAAATTACACTAAAAATTAGGACTTCAAGTCATATTAGAATTAAATTAGTAAACTATATAAGGAGGAAGATGACATAAGAGTCATAAGAGTCTAGATATTTTGAGACAAAGGAGAGAAAATAGCTAGTGCATCCTTTTAAGATATTCAAGCAAATAGGGTTGTGGTTGATCTAAGATAAATAGAATATTCACGACGTTAGATTCACAACCTTGAGGTAAGGGGTTTTATGCTCTTCCTTATTTTTTTACGATACACATCCTTTTCGTGCGTATTTTGATGTAAATAAGTTATGGTTATCGGATTTTGGCTGTTACATGCTACTGCAGCACAGTTGCTTCCGTTCTCCAAGGTTGTCATGTTTTGTTTTCTTTACGGTTAACCTGTTGACGTTGTCCTTTTGTTCATGACCCTGTCGGAAGAGCAAAAAAAAAAAATTGTTCACGTTCTTCTGGTTTGACTATCCTTTTTTTTTCTTTCAAAAAGTCCTTCATAAATGTAATCATTCCATATCTAGTATAGTATAATCTTCATAATTTAAAATACCTTGCATAATTTTCTTTAACCAAAGACCACGTCAATTTCTTTTTCTTTTCGTAGCTTTTTGTCAAAGGACTGCCACGTGTCTCTTCGGGCTTCTCTCGATTTTCGTGTCTTTAGTTTCCACCCAAAATTTCTTTTGACGATATCTCATTCATCCGATCTTTGATTCAGCTGATTTTTGTTCCATTGAATTTATATTTTCGTTCTTTTCAGTTTGAGTCTACAATGACTATTTTTGAACTTCGAATGAATATTCGCTATATTTATCAAATTATTTTGTGGGTGATATTTGTATGTGAAAGTCACTTTTGATTATCGTGACTTATATGTGACGTGCTGGCTGCGATATTCGACATGGTTTAACCATGATTTGTGAATGCTTAATAGTAAGCAATTGTGTATGTGACACCCATAAGCTTTGATAAATTGTGTTTGATATTCGGCTTATTGGTTATTCAACCATCTTTGGGCACTTATGTTATTCGTTTGTGAAATTTGGTGGAGTCATCTACATTCTTACTTATTGGCTCTGTTTGATAACTCAAATTTGGTATTCGTTTTTGGCCCTTTGGGTGTAAGATCTTTTACTGGGCAATTCGTGCTCACCCCTTTATTTTTGTTTCCTTCCCCTTCCAAGCCAAGAGTAGCACGAAGGGTGAGATATTAGTAATCCAGCGGAACTTGATGTTCGTAATTGAAAGCATTAGACGTTATTAATTTTATTGAGACAAACTCTTAGTTTAGTTCGTTCTTTTTATTATTATTCAGATTATTCATAGAGATTGTAATTATGTTTTGAATTCTTTTGGAGTTAAGTATTTGAGATTCAGATAATTGAGTTATGGTGTTTTAGATGCTATGCTCTACCATTACGATTGTTATGTTTGGACATGATTGGATTGTGGTTTAAGGACGTGTGACCCTCAGGTTTGGGGTGTTACAAGAACTCCCCTCAAGACTAGGAAGCCCTATGATCTTTTAACTCTCTAGCCGTTAACCAAAAAATCAAGAGCCAAGGCTCTGATACTATTTGAAACCAATAAAACAACCCTAGAGGGGGGTGAATAGAGTTTTTGAAAATTAATGGGGAATTTAAACTAAGCACAATTATGAATCTCAATCATACCAAGTAATACTTCAATGAAGATGTTAACTATACATTATTAAGCAATTATAGAACAATAAGTAAAGAGATTGAGTTAGAGATACTTGACAAAGAGACTAAAATTGTTTGGTTTGAACTTCCTTCAAGCCTACATTCACCTCTTCAAGGAAGTCCCTTGCAAGAGCACTAGAATCCACTAGCAACAATCCTCTTCAGGGTCTAGATCAAAACCCCTACACCACTTGATAATATCCTTACACCAAGGACAAGCCTTGAATCCACAAAGCTTACCCAAGACTTGACAAACTCAAGCCTTGATCATAATCTTTTTACAAAGATTAATTGTGTACAAAAAAAAAAAACCCTTGAAAGGAAATGAGTATAGATGAAGCTCTAATACAATAGAAAGACGAGAGAATTAATGACTTGAAGAATGCTCACTCTCAATCAAAGAATTTCTCACAAAGATGCTCTCGTTAATAATGTAAAATCATGAAGATGAAGAGAGAAAAATTTAATCTATGAGCCTTGATGTTTCTCTAATGAATATAGGCTTGGAATGTGGTTTCCATGGTGTATGATGAAACCCCAAAGCATTTATATAAGAAGGATTACTGTCATAGGCATTATATGAGCAAAACTACTATTGAAATTGACTGTATTCCCAATGCAGTTGATTATTTCCCTGTAAACTAGCCGTTATGGTCTTGTCCTTGAAAATAGCTGTTGGAACTGAATTTCCACCAATGCAGTCGACTAGATTGAAATGCAGTTGACTGTATTCTCCTACTGCCTATCGGCTGCCTCACAGAACCCTCTTTCTTATTTTCGGCATAACTTTCTCTAGAAAAATTGGATTGAGGTGTCGTTTTTTGCGTTGGAAAGATAATGAAAAGTTTAGCACCAAAAACATTTTCGAGAAAATATGAGTAAGCTCAAAAGTTCACTCATTTCCAAGAACCCCACTTGTGTGAATGGTTATGAACTCACATGCAATGCACAAGGTGTCCTAATGTCTTTTTGGGTCATAGTCATTAATCTAAGAATCAAACCAAGATTAGTTACATAATATTAAAATTCAACCATAATTGAGAGTAACTTAGCCTATGCATTCTTTGTTGCTCTTTGACATTTGACTCGATGAAGCTTCCATAGCATGTCCATTATAACATAAAGTTTCTTTGGCTTTAATCCATGTATCCAACTTCTCAAATGTGTCTTCATGAGTATGTATGTATATACATACTAAAAGTCCACTCAAAGCACGCATTAGAACATAATCAATGTGTAGTTATCATCAAAACAAGAAGGCTTCCTAGGTTATCCAACCATAGGGCTAACAAAAATCTAGGTAGCTTAAGGTTTAAGGGCAACAAAAATTAAATATCTAAAGCTAACAACAGTCAATGAAGAACACAAGGCATAAGCATAAGCCTTGTAATAAGTCAAGTTCTACCTTGGGAACTAACCTGTACTCGTTTTCAATCCTCCAAAGACAGCCCTCCCCCGCGCCGGCGCCTCCACACCGGAAACCAAAGAAGAACCTTGAATATAAATTCTTTAAGACCATGCGAGAAAGCCAAAACCTATATGTACTATGCAAAAAAGAAAGCAACTATATTTCTTGTCAAAACTTTCAAATTCGACAAAAATATTAAAAATGTTTAAAGCTAACATTTTGATTAAGTAAAGTGGAACTTCACCTTAACAAGTGCCCAAAATGAATTCCTGCAGATAAGCAAAGCAAACTCCTCTTTACCTAACCACTCCACGTATATATATGTACGTATATGTGTGTGGGGGGGGGGGAGTTGATCCGTTGACAACACAGACAACTTTAGTTAAGTTGCCTACACCATCTGGCCGTTCATCCATCAAGGATGAACTGATCAGAACAAATCTAGGTTTTTTTTAAAAAGTCGTCCGCTAAATAATTTAGCGGACGAACATTTTGTCTAAAATTTCCCTCGATGCCCGTTCTTTATGTGGGACAATGCCCGCCGCCCACTATGCAGTGGATGACTTTTGATTTGACTTGTCATCATATCAACATTCCTCCATTGTATAGTATGGCGACATGCACTGTGCCTCTGAGACACATAAATTATGCTCGTCGTCCACCTAATTAATCGGGCGGACAATGGAGCAATTTGTCTTTTTCAAAACTCTTCTCGTGCGCTACATAATATACATTGGACCCTAATTTTGCATATCTTCTTCTTTCTTCACTATCTTCCCAACGGTGCTAGCAATTAGATCTGTGATTTGTGTGTCCTTGAGTCTTCCACATAAACCCCTAAATCATGCAATTAACCACGTAAGTGCTTTATTTGTGTATGATCTTAATTTTATGAGTATTGCGCATAATTTTGATGATGCATTATGTATGTATAGATGTGTCTATATCAGTGTTATTAAAGGCGCAGGCGCACCTAAGGCACAAAAGGTCCCTGAAGCCTAGGCGCAGGCGCGCGCCTTTTCGAAGAGAGGCGTAATATTAAAACAAATATAAATAAATAATAATACATTAAAACAATAAATTATGTTAAAAAAAATATAAGAACTTGACAATTAACAAACTTCCAAAACTCCCACCGGGAAGATTATAAACCATCAATTACATAACCATTCACCCTATATATCATGAATTTTCACAGCATATCATCTCAATTCTCACAGCAAACATAAGTTTTCAAAGTGTCATTGAATGGGGGAAAACAAAAAGCAGGAGATTAACAGCGGATCAAATGACTTTCAAAGACTAAAAACCAAAAGAGAGAGAAAGCTTCTTCAAGAATGGAAAGAGTCAGAACACAAACCTGCGTAGCATCCAGAGCAGCAGCTGCGAAAGGGGATCTGCGACTGAGGTGCAGGCGGCTGAAGCAGCGCCAACAACTGGGAATTGCGCCAGCGAGCTGCGACGAGTATGGGAGATGCTCCGGCGAGCTGCGACAGGAGCTGCGACGGTTCACGGGCCAACGGCGACGAACTGAGATTTGGGTCTTGCTATCTTGGGTCGCGACTCAAGAGGTAAGAGACCGTGAGAGACTGAGACTATGACGGGTCACGGGCTGACGGCGACGAACTCAGATTTGGGTCTTGCCATCTTGGGTCGCGAGGTGAGAGACCGTGAGAGACTATGCGAGAGCTTGGGTGAAGAAAATCTGAAAAGGTGTTTTGATTTGGTAAAGACAAACAGGAAGATCCAACGACTATTCACAGCCTTGCGCCTAGCTTGGCGCCTCCACCGCCAAGCTAGGCGCACGAGGCGCGCGCCTCCTTGAATGCGCTGAGCCTAGGCCTAGGCGAGGCGCGCTGTGTGAGCCTAGTTGCGCCTGGCGCCTAGGTGCGCTTTTTACAACACTGGTCTATATATATATATATCATGCATGTGCTAGCGTTGGCAAAGCTAAAGTTTCAATATTTGATAGCAATTTACAAACTTGATGTATTATGTATATGTAGATGATGTACTATGCATGTGAGCTAGACTTGCCAACGTTTGATAGAAATTTCGGAACGTGATGTATTTACTTAGTTTCAATCCAAAAAATGGCCTTTAGTCCCGGACCCGAAGATTCCTTTGTCTTTTATGACCAAGCAAACCATATTAATACAGTAATTTAGAACAGACAAGTAAGATACTAATTTCTTTCATTAATTTTTTTAAATTTCAATCATGAATATATTTTGCTTAAATACGCTTTTTTAATTCATAGGAAAGAGATACACTTACTACAGTAGAAGTAGCTAAAGGACTTGAAGAGTGGAGGTTAAACCCACTTCAGAAGCGTTCCTCGCGTGGAATAGGGTTTGGTATTTTCACATGTGGGGATATTTTTCCTCAACATGACCGAACCTTAATATGTGCTTTTGTTGAATGGTAGAGAAGTAAAACGAATACGTTTCACTTCCCTGTTAGAGAGATGACAATAATTTGAGAAGATGTATGGTACATCTTAAGGTTACTTGTAACGAGATGACCAGTTTGTTGTGGTAAGATTGATAGGCAAAATAAGAGATTTTCTAAGGACTTTTTTGGTTCGATACCCAGGACCAGTTTTGGAACGGTGGAATAACGTTGAGGTGGTTTATAGATGAGTTCAAGGCTTTGACGAAACACTTCATGGAGGGGATGCTGGTTTTGCACACAAAGGCTTTCCTGTTGTGGGTGATGGGGGCCATTATATTCCTAACAACGACGAGAAACACAGTCCACCTGAAGTATTTAACTATATTAGGCAACTTGGCAAGAGGTTGCCGAGTATGTTTAGGGCGAGACCACACTTCCATACTTCTATCGTGCTCTGCACAAGGCAACGAGGATCGAGTGCAAAGTTATATGTGCATGTCTCTCATTATTGCAGGTATATCATTTCACCCCTTTTAATTTTTTTTGATAATTTTTTATTAGTCACTGTACAATAAATTTTGACAATACTTCACATATTTGTCTTTGTTTTCATGTGTAATCTTATGAACACTTCAATGTCGGGAGCCCCCCAACCTAGGGCCAAAGTTCAAAATATCTAGCCTCAATTGCACGCTTGGGAGTATAGTTAGAGGGAGAGCCATTACCAGGGAAGAGATGATCCTTATCACAACATTGTCCTCTATCAAAGGGATTTCGACTTGTTGTCTGCGGGCCAAATGTGCTGGGTGATGTACGAGAAATTGAAGGACTGTGTACATGACTCACTCATTTTTACGTTCTATGGGTTGTAATGCACTCCATTGATCCATTGGGAGATTGCAGAGTAGCAACTATCAGATTGTGCGATGAGATAGTTAGAGTGCCTGCAGGAGTTGTCAGCGGATGCCCCAGACATGAGACTTAACAGGAACCCACCAACTGTGATGTTCGGGTAGGTGCATTCCCTCAAATTTTGTGATGACGAGATTAGACTGTGGGAATCCTGATAGGACACGCTAACAGCTATTGTGTTGGAGCCCGATCATGTGATCAACATTGACCAGTATCTACAGTGGTACGAGCGCATCACTCAGAGGAGAGTACACCCAGTGTCGTAGGTAATAGGCAAGAAATATCAGCCCAGGGGTGTAATTGATCAGTGGAGAGCACTTGATCTCGCAAGTTTCCTATTTAAGTTCATTTAGTGATTAAATTTACAATTTTCTAACTTCGTATAGGTTGATGCCTCACTCGCGTTCTTCCAGAAATTGAATGAAGGAAAAGATCTTCTAGATGCCATGGAAGTGAATCTTCGCTCATAGGCTGAGATCTTGGAGCACAACTGCAGGGAGTTTGTGAGGTGTATTAGGGAGTAGCCTTCGGGTGTGAGTGAAGGAATATGTGATCCCTTGGGGTAGCCTTCAGGTATGAGCGAGGAAATTGGTGGTCCCTTCGGGCAACCTTCGGGGTGAGTAAAGGAATGGGTGATACTTGGTGGCACTGTTCGGTCGTGAGCAAGGGAATGGGTCGTCTGTGGTTGAAGCCTTCGGCAATGGCTCATTAGGATCACTGGTGTCAGCCACATTTGAGTTGCTAAGGGACTCGGATGTTACACAAGATCCCCGGAGTCAAGTCACACAAGATTTGGACTTTACGAAGTTATCATTCTCAGAGTCACTATAACTCGTCACGTGGTCAAGAACTTCCACTTCAGGCCTTCGGATACCAAAATAGGCTCAAATATCAACTAGGCAAAAATATCCCCCACGTCGATCCCATCCTCCTATGTCAAAGGTCGTCCTTGAAGCCGAAAAAACATGCTCTAGTACACGAACACTGGTTTTCTGAGCCATCCCAACTACACTCTCAAGTTTGTGTTCAATGTATGGACTATAAAGACATGTGGGACAGTATGTCCTCCCTCCGACTAAGTGCTTGGTTGGATGGTATAGTGATGAATGCCTATATCAAACTTCTGATTCGTAGAGAGAGGGTAAGGAAGATGCGCATCCTCGAATTTTCATGTTCGATACGCTTTTTAGTTTTTTACTACGTGGACATTGGGACTAATAGTTTAAGGTAAAAAAGAAGTGAACATTGAGCAGCTATCGTCCCGATTCAGCGCTCACTAAATTTTTTACTAATACTACAAATTCAGTGAGTTACGAGGATACATATGTCTTTCTACTACTCATTGTAGACCATAACCACTGGGTTTTGCTTTGGTATCAACCATCAGTTATGTCTATTTTGATCATCGTCGGTCTCTACAATGATACAAAGTGGATGCCTCTTACGCAACTTTACAGTGGACCCTTGGGAGCTATAGTGAAGATATCATTTGTCTTTATAATTTATCTATTTCTTAATTTAATTTCTTAATTCGACTCTCATATCTTACCTTTATTTTATTATTCCGCAAAAATTTTTTGTACCATTCTTTGCGACCTCTGAGGGCTTAAAGTATTGCAAAGATTGAAGCTCGATATTTGGGTGAAGAAAAGTAGGCTCATGCAAATTATCGGATCGGATTACGGTGTTTATGTGTTGAGGTACATGGACTTCATTTATCGGTCTGAGAGCCTTAAGAAACACACTGGAGCCAAGACAACGTAAACAACATTGGACATAAGATAGCTTGGCAAATTCAAAACTGTAAACCAAGAGAATTTAGAGATATTGTATTTTCGGCTAAACCAAAGGGGTAACATTTGATGTAGTAAAATACCATTTTATATGACTATTGAGCACTTTCTTTCTAGTATTGATTATGTGATGTGATTTGAAAATGTCATGTGTTTATGGTTTGAGTATTGATTGGTGAATATGGTGTTTTGTAGTTGAGTATCGCTTGGAGAATATGGTGTGTGTGTGTGGTTGCTTTGAGAATGGTTGAAACAAGTTGATGGTGGAGAATGTGGGTGGGTGGGTGGGTGGTTACTTTGAGAATGGTTAAAACAAGCTGATGGTAGAGGGTGGGTGGGTGGGTGGTTACTTTGAGAATGGTTAAAACAAGCTGATGGTAGAGGGGGGGGGGGGGGGGGTGTGGTTGCTTTGAGAATGGTTGAAAACAAGTTGATAGTGGGTTAAAAGAAAGCAAAATAGGTTTTAAGGGCTGCTTTACCGTTCGCCACATTATGCAATGGACGACAAGAAACTATGCTAAGTTTATGTTCCTTGTCTGCTACGTTATGTAGTAGCGGACAGTAGAACATAATGTTTTTTTAAGGAATTTTCTCTCTCTAAGTGTTGGGACAATGAACCCAATTTTTTTTCTAAGTGTTGGAATTAAAAGTTTATGTCCACTTGTCTGCTACATTATGTAACAAACGGTTAGACATAATGTATTTTGTTTTGGGTGGGGGGGGGGGGGGGGGTCTTTCTTCTGTCTAAGTGTTGGGACTAAGAACCCGAAATTTTTTCCAAGTGTTGGAGTTAAAAGTTTATGCCCCCTCGTCCGCTACATTATGTAGTGGACGGTGGAACATAATGCTTTTTTTGGGATCTTTTTTGTGTCTAAGTATTGAGACTAAGAACCCAAAATGTTTTCTACGTGTTGGAGTTAAAAGTTTCTATTCCCTCGTCCGCTACTTGCTTTTTGGGGGTCATTTTCCTGTCTAAGTGTTGGAACCAAGAACCCGAAATATTTTCTAAGTGTTGGAGTTAAAATTTTATGTCCTTTCATAGCTACATTATGTAGCGGATGGTTAGACAAAATGCTCTTTTTGGGGTCTTTTCTCTGTCTAAGTGTTGGGACCAAGAACCCGAAATTTTTTTCTAAGTGTTGGAGTTAAAAGTTTCTGCTCCCTCGTCTGCTACATTATATAGTGGACGGTGGAACATAATGCTTTTTTGGGGGTCTTTTCTATGTCTAAGTGCTAGGGTCAACAACCCGAAACATTTTCTAAGTGTTGAAGTTATAAGATTCTGCCCCCTTGTCCACTAGATTATGTATTGGACAGTGGAACATAAGTTGTTTTTTTTGTTTGGGGGGGGGGGGGGGGTGTCTAAGTGTTGGGAACAAGAAACTGAAATATTTTCTAAGTGTTGGAGTTAAAAGTTTATGTCCTCTCGTCCGCTACATTATGTGGCGGACTGTGGCACAGTTACTTTTTATTTTAGCTTGGCAATTTAGCATGGCCAGTTAACTTGTTGATGCTCAATCTTACCCAAAAGTACCACAAATTGGTCACTAGAAGAGTACGTTTGGTAAAAAAAAGTAACGCAATGTTACATCTCTTATTGATTATCAGTAAAAAAAGATTATTACAAAGTCCATAGACTAAAGGTCCACTTCAACTTCTTCGGCATCATCATCTTCCTTGTCTTGCAAACCTCCTAGACTTATCCCCAGTACCTTGAAATGGTTCCGCTTATCATGGTTAGTTATTTTGTTGCACAATGCACACTTTCTCAGCTTCGTAGGTGCGGTTGCTTGTTAAATAGAGCTCTTCATCCGTGTAGATCTCTTGCGACCTTTCATTTACGATATAATTGGATCCAAAGGTCGGATAACATTGTCTTTTTCCTCAATTGGCTCATCTTCTTCTGACCTCTGTGTAGGAATGCCTTCAGTGTCAGCACGTTGATAGCTGAAGCTACATTAAACTGGTCGACAATGAGATCTTGATTTAGTGCTAGATTGCAAAGATATTTATATCCAGCCATTATAGTAGAGCCCTTTACAGACGAACATATTGTCACCAGATGATTACACCCCAACGTATCTGATTCTTCAAAATCAATATACGAATGCTTTGAAAAGGCAATGGTACCGTGTAACCCGTTTGCAACCTTAGTCCATCGTGGTAAGACGCGACGATCAGGGATTTCCTTGATATTCCTTCATATTCTTTTGAGTGAAAAATATAGAACGTGATGACACAACATGCCATGAAACTCAAACTTCACACAAACACAGGTCACTAAATTCGTCCTTGTGCCATGGTAGACAGTATTGTCTACGCACTTTCTCAGAGGCAAGGTCATTCATCAAGGAATAAACTTTGTATTCATGTGTGCTCTCTCCTGCCACCTTGTTTATACTGTATCTTTCTGATTTTCTGTAGCTCTATTTGGTATTGTCTGAACATCTCTTTTGTATAGACTTTTGCACCATGCACCTCCATCGGGGTCTCAAGCAGCTTTCTTCTTAGATTGTATGTGCTTGCATAATCCGTAGTCCTTCTTTCACAAATATCTGTGCAACCGCTTTTTGGGCATTTATGACAAAGCTCTTCAAATTCGTAGCTGTACCTACATAGCGATCAAACATGGCATTCATATATTCACTCCTGCCTGTCGTTTTCATACCCGCAGAGAAATATCTTCTAGTGTAAATGCCAATCCATTTTTCTTGAAGTTCATACAATGATTGGAGCCACTCGTTGTCTTGCAATGAGTAATCCTCAACAAATTTTTTCCACCTATCTTCAAATTCCTCAATCGTTGACAACTTGTTAATGCCCCTGTCAAAATCTTGTTTATAAGTCTAAATACTTTGCATGCAGGTGATGTAGACGTTTATGGTATTTGTTTCTTATGTGCCAAGTGCACAAGTTGTGTCGAGTCTCTAGGAAGACAGTAACAATAGCTTCTTCATCGCCAAATATTGATCGTTGATCATAACTTTGGGTGCTTTGTTGTTCATGGCTTCTAGCCATATCTAAACAACCATACAAAAGAAATTTTGCTCTCATCCCTTAACAATGCGAACCCAAATATGATGGAGTGATAATGATGATTAATGCATGTGAAGAGAACGAAAGGCATCGAATACTTATTGGTACGGTAGGTGGTGTCAAAAGTTAGAACATCCCTAAAATTTTGATATTCATGTCTAGAACGACGGTCGGTGCTCATCGTCAAGACTAAAGTTGTATGTAAATTACTGGTCCTCTATTTGCATCCGTTTCAATAGGCTCACTGTGGACTGAGCATCATTGATGTCAACGCATCTCGCCTTTGGGTTTGGACCGCTTTACAAACGTTTCTCGCATTAAAATGCCAATTTTGAATTCCCCTAGCCTGTTCAGCTAGAGCATTAACAATGTCGGTATATCTCATCTTCTTGTGTTGATGCATCTGACTCACTTTTGATGGCGTTACTAATGGGTGACTGTGCACCAAGTTCCAAGCTAGTAATAACCTAATCATCTTGACCTTGCAATTTATGCAAGCAAAGAAGTCTCGTCTTTGGGGCGTATATCCCACTTCATCATCACTATTATCATCATTTGCATGTTTGTTATTTTGCAATGGGTGTCTGCTCTTATGACACTCATACAACCGTGAACATATTTTTCTTGTTATGGTACTTGTTCTAATTGTCTTGATTCTAAATTCAAAACCAACCCTTAACGAATGCGTTCGAAAACATTCTTCAGCTTCTTCCGATGTTTGAAACCTTCGCCTTAGATAAGGTTCACTAGCATTTACTGTTGTGTTCGAGCTTGACACATAATTGGACATTATGAAACAAGACCTACGTGGAAACAACTTATGTTTAAGTATCAAATTGTAACATTTTTTAGGCATACAAATTAATAACAAAATTATAACATCTTATTTAACCTAACAAATACAAATTTAAAAATGAGTAGATTAATTTAGCATGCCAAACACAACAAACATAATCCCAAAAAACGTCACCATGCTACCCATGAAGACATATAGACTTTATCATGCTACCCATCAAAAATATAAACTTCCTAAATTAAGACATGTACACCAATAAGCCATTGAGATCACAAAATTACTTTGCTTGCGTGAAGCTTGGTTGCTTGTAGTTTGGAACTTGAAGGGCTTGAAGGGAGCTGAAAATAGAGGCACGAGGAGCTCAACAGAGGGGCAAGACGAAAATGTTGAAGAAAGGAAAAAAGATTAGGGCTTTTGGGATATACTAGTATAGAGCACGTGCGTTGCACGTGAAAATAGACGTGAGTCGTGTTTGAGGTGATATTATTATCTTTTTTGGGATCAAAATAATGTAATACAATTATGTTCTTATTTCTTTTGTGACTTGTTTTAGAAGAAATGTATACTTGATGTTCGCAATTGTAATCAGTTCAATGTTTGAAAATATTTTTTGTAAGCTTCTGGATTGAAGAAATGTTTAATGGTACTGCAGAAAATAAAAACAAATGGAGAAATTAAAAGAATGAATCTGCGTCTTTGTTTTTGTAATCTGTTAAATTGGTTTATGGTTAAGATTTGTAATTTTTAATATCAGGTGTTTTGCATTTCATTAATAAGAAATGCAAAACACCCGGTCTCCAACTGCAATAACCGAACATATTTTTAGTTCAAATTAACACTATATTTAAGCCTTTTTTTTTTATAGATATTTAACCTTTTTCGTTTTTTTATCTGTTTTAGTTTTTCCAACAATTTTTTGTTTCTTAATTGATTTTTCACATATTTCAATTTCTTTATTTTGTTTTTCAGTTTTTCAATTGGTTAATTGTTTGCTAACCTAAAAATGCATGAAAAAAAAATCACATTTCTCATTAATCAGTTCAATATCTAATGTTTATTTCATTTTAACCAAATTAAAAAGAGAATAATAAAAGAATTTATTCGTTCTGTTTTTCTTTCTCATCACACGTTTCATTTTTCAATGTATATAATAGATTCATCACCCAGTATTCTTTTAATTTCATCAAAATTTAAAAGGAAGTAATAAAAGAAGGGTAAGAATGTAATTGACATAATTAACGGATGACATAATCGTCCAAAAATTATTTATAACATTCATACTTTTATAGGTGCTGAAAATAAAAGTAATGGAGAAATTAAAAGAATGAATCTACGTATTTGTTTTTGTAATCTGTTAAATTGATTTATGGTTAAGGTCTGTAATTTTCAAGATTAGGTGCTTTGCATTTCATTAATAAGAAATGCAAAACACCTGGTCTTCAACTGCAATAATTGAACATATTTTCAGTTTAAATTGGCATCATATATTAAGCCTTGTTTTAATGCATATTTAACCTTTTCGTTTTTTTTTTTTTCTGTTTTTGTTTTTCCAACAATTTTTTGTTTCTTAATTGATTTTCACGTATTTCAGTTTCTTTATTTTGTTTTTCAGTTTTTTCAATTGGTTAATTGTTTGTTAACCTAAAAATGCAAGGAAAAAAAATCACAGTTCTCATTAAGCAGTTTAATATCTAATGTTTATTTTATTTTAACCAAATTTAAAAAAGAATAATAAAATGATTTCTTTGTTCTGTTTTTCTTTCTCATCACACTTTTTTATTTTTCAATATATATAATAGATTCATTATCCAATATTCTTTTAATTTCATTAAAATTTAAAATGAAGTAATAATAGAAGGGTAAGAATATAATTAACGTAATTAACGGAGGACATAATCGTCCAAAATGATTTACAACATTCATACTTTTATAAATAGCGCACGGGCGCGCACATACACATATAACTATATTTTTTTGTAACCACAAATTTTGTTTCCCCATGTGTAAATATAGGTTCAGATTAAATTTATGACCTAATGTTCATTAAATGCATTACAAAAAAATAATTAGGAAAGGGTAGGTTTGTCATTGAAATAATTAATGGAGCACAAAATCGGAAATGATTACAAAATTACTAATTAATAATAGTATTTATGTAAGGGTATGATTGTTATTGGAGTGATTAACTAAGGGCAAAATTGGAATAAAATGATTTACAAGATTCATACTTTTATAGGTAGTATAGATATAGATTTGCTCCATCCTCCGCCAGATAATGTAGCGGAAGAAGGGGATAGTCATCCGCTGCATTATGTAGCCGAAGAGAGTGACCTGACATGTTATCAAATCAAAAGTCGTCCGCTACGTAATGTATCAGATGGGCACTGTTCCACATAAAGGACGGGCATCGAGGGGCATTTTGGACAAAATATATGTCCATTACAATATGTAGCGGACGATTTTTTTTTAGCCAGATGGCGCGGACAACTTAACTAAAGTTGCCTACACTGTCAATGGATCACACACACACACACACACACACACACACACACACACATATATATATATATATATATATATATATATATATGGAAGCTGATTCATATTTAATGCTACAAGTCTCCAACTCCCCGTCTAACCACTACTTTCAGTAGCGGTTACCCTTTCCCCCTTTGAACCCCTTCACTTCTTAAGATACTTGTGGCCCCTAGCTGCTACTAGACGGGAAGGTTTTGAAAAAAAAAAGTGATCCAAGTCGTCCATGATCACTCAGGGACGGCCATATGTTATTTGGAGAAATAACTATTTCTCTACCGGTAGATGTTGATCGTATCCCTATATGTGTGTGTGTGTGTGCGCGCATACACACACATATTTATATTTATATATCTATTATATGTATATATGGATGCGATTGCCAGCATTATCTGGCCGTCCATCCATCGCAAACGGACGGGTCAGATCTGGCATTCATTTAGGGTTCCTTGTCGTCTATTAGCAGATGAGAATATAGACCAAAGTGCCTCGGAGGGAAGCACATGCAAATGTAGGGGGGGGGGGGAGAATGTGGTAAAATTCACCGTTCGCTACATTTTGTAGTGGATGGTAAAAGTGCTGACAACGTGGACAACCCGATACCTAATGTAGCGGTGAAAGCGCTGGCAGCGTGGACAGTCAGATACCACTGGCAACTTACTCTAATTTGCCACTGGTTTCAATTGATTAGCTCCCTACATACACACGTACGCGACACACATGTATATCTACGTACATCTATATATATATATATATGTGTGTGTGTGTGTGTGTGTGTGTGTGTGTGTGTATGTGTGTGTGTGTGTGCGCGCGCGTGCGTTTTGTGCGTGTACGTGTGTGCCCCAGGCGCTCACATATCTTGACAGCACCTTGTGCTCTTGGCCTTTGTTGTGCAATGTGTTTTACCTAACTCTTCGGAGTATGTTGCATTCTGAAGGGCTCTGGTCACTATGCTCTCACGTGAAGACCTTTGCAGCATGATACATTTGTTATTCGAGACACTATCTCTGCCTTGGCGATTCGTGTGAGATTAGGCACGCAGGAGCTGTGACCCATCACACCGACATCACCAATTATCATTGACACCCCTGTTATCATGACCTAAGTTAAATTTGCAAAATGGGAGCGAATATTGGTGTTGGTGTGGCTGCAAGTGCCTGGAAGCATTAACTTGAAAAAGCCACAAGCGTGGAAGCGCCTCCAGAGCGTTTGTTTTTTTAATATATATATATATATATGAGCTGTCTAAACAGAATTTGCGTGGCTAATCGCGACTTTGACCAACATAGTCCGTGGATTCTTCGTGCCTTCCACAAGTGACGAATTCAGTCACTTAGATTATGACCTCAGGTCATTTTTAGGAGGGGGCAGATATCTAGATGACATCGCGCCTAGGCCGTGGCTTTCTAGGCAAGCAAAGTGAAGTTTCTGGATGGCATCGTGCCTAGACGTCTCCTTCTAGATAGATAGAGGGAAGGATCATATGATCAGTTGATTGAGTTTGGTGATCTGACGGTATGACAAACACCTTGGTTAGTTGTTATTCCTAGAGAGTGCCATGTGCCACTTTATGACATAGGAATTCTTAGTTGCACAGAGATAGTATACTTGAGAAACCATTTGAACAACAATTTCATTCATCTTGCAATTTCCCGTTCTCATCTAAAATCTCGCTCCTAGATAATAATCCTATTATGAACCAAAGCAAGAGCTATGAAAGAGACCTATACACACAACATATTTAAGAAAGGCTATTAGGATAGCATAAATTTGGAAGTAAAAATCATTATAGACCGAAGTTGCCTGGCTGAATTTTCACTCCTTTATATTGTTACTTTTTAGATTATTGCTTGGAACATGAATAGCCTGTTTGCGAGTTTTTTTTAGGAGAGAAAGGGAAGGAAAAGAAAGGAAAGTGACTACTTTCCTCCCTTTTCTTTAGTTTGTGAGTTTTTTTAAGGAGAGAAAAGAAGAGAAAGGGGAGGAAAGTTTGGGCTTCTTTTGTCTCTAAATCTTTCCTCCCAAAATTGGGAAGAAACGGAGAGAAAGGAAACTCTCATAAGTAACATTTTAATAATGCCCATATTACCCTTAAGACAATGAAGACTAAATTTTGAATGACTTCTAGGTTTTAAGGTTTCTTATGGAAGCTTATCACTTTATTTCCAATTAAGTGATTGTTTTAGATGTTAGAGTTGACTCATAACTGATTATTTTGCTTTTGGTGTGACATTAATTAGATTTAGACGTTGGGATGCTTGTCGTGATCTCATGGTTATTTTTGTTTTTTTACATGATAAAATTAATCAACTATGTAAGGCTTATGACATTAGTATGATATGTATTTTGTACGATTTATCGATAATTAAATTATTTTACAAACAAAATCATGTTTTTTTAGGATCATACATTCTTAATCTTTGTTAGAATCATCACAAATTAGTATAAGGGTATATACGTAACCATAGTATAAGGGCATATACGTAACCATGTGTCTTTTCTTTTCTTTTCTGCTTAACTCACAAACAAGAGAAAAAAATGATACTTTATTTTCTCTCTTAAACTCACAAACAAGAGGAAGGATAATTGTTTTCCCTTCTCTTCCTTTCTCTTCTTTTCCCTTCTCTTCCTTTCTTTTCTTTTCTCTCGTCTCAAAACTCACAAACAGGCTAGAAATGACTTTGAGGCAATGACATAGTTATTAAAGGCGCAGACGCACCTAAGGCGTAAAGGGTCCTTAGAGTCTAGGCGTAAGGCGCATGCGCGTGCCTTTTTGAAGTGAGGCTCAAAATAAAAATAAATAAAAAATAGTGCATTAAACCAATAAAATAACGTAAAAAATGCAGAACATAGTAATTTAACAAATTTTGAACACTAGAAAAAGTTTCAAATCCAATGAGAAGTAATTAATCCTAAGTAAATATGACAATGACATCCTCATTAGGGGTGCAATTTGGGTGGGCTGGACGGGCCCAAGGGTTAGACCATGACCGGCCCGCTCTTCTAAAGTCGTGCCCATCTCCAGCCCAGCCCATCTACGGGCCAAATAATATTTGTTCACGCCAAGCCCGTCAAAATTTTGGTGGACACGGGCTGGACATGAGTTGTCCACGGTTACGAATTATATTTTTTTAAAACAATTCAAAATATATTATTGATCATCCAACTCGACAATTTAGTCATGATAATAAGAAAAAAGTGCATTAAAGTCTCCAAATAAACTTAAATACAAGCATGGAAATAAATATTTTGGGACAAAACGACAGAAAAAGACAAGTCTCTAATCTTATAATATGAAATAAAGTATGAAAAGAAAAGTCTTTAAAGATCTCCAAACACGAACAAAAAGTGGGAACAGCCGCTCAACCTGCTTCAGAAAAATAAGACAATAATATGAGCTAGAACTGGAAAAAAATAAAAATTACAAGAGATATATAAACAACACAATTACATTTATACAAGTTGAAAATACTTTAAGTGCAACAAGTCGCGTGTTTACCAAGAACTACTAATAATCACTTCTTGATGCCTAAAGAGAGAGAACTTCTATTTCCTCTGTTATGTCTGCAAAGTCCAAGAGAAGAATTTTAATTCCAATTGCAATTGCAATACATACGATCAAATTACTAAAAAAAAAAAAAGTTCATGAAAAAAACTTACTTGACTCTAGTTCTTCGAGCATTTCTAGTTTCTCTTCGACTTCAATTGGTGTTGATGAACTCCTTAGCCAATCCTGCCCACAAACTAAGCATTCCACAATTTTTGGTGTCAACGAACTACGAAATTGGTCAAGCACTCGGCCCCCAGTACTAAAGGCAGATTCAGAGGCAACGGATGTTGTCGGAATAGCCAAAACGTCACGCGACATAAGAGGAAGAACATGATAGGTGTTGGCTTTTGCTTTCCACCATTCTAAAATATCGAAATTAGGCATCTCATCAACGACACGATCTTCTAAATACCTCTCTAACTCAGACTTAGATGCAATTTCTTCCTTCTTCAAATACTTTTGCCAATCATCATTGTGCTCATCCATCACCATGTCATATTTTCCCACATTATTTCCATCATCTACTTTATCAACTTCCATGTAAGAAACTAATGAAGAATAATATGCATAAAGGCGATCCATGACAGCATTTATACCATCAACCAAGTCTTTATAATTGGAAGTAGGATAATACTTGGTGAAACAAAACTTCACATAAGTAAATTTGAAACAAGGATCCAAAATCACCGCAATAATCAACAAGGGATTCAGCTTCTTAATATTGCAATACTTGTCGAATTTCACCTTCATTTTCACTGCCATATCTCGAAAAAACTTATTCTCACTTGATGCCCAACTTGATATCAAACCTTGAATCCAATTAATCTCACGAAAACAAATATTCGAAGTCACATATTTTGCACCAGAGACTCGATTAGTTACGACAAAAAATTGCTCTAAGAACTTTTGAAGACTTCTAATTTCCATCCAATCTTCTTCAGTCACTTTGTAATCCACCTCAAGCAAAAAACATCTATCTTGCTTTTCCATCCTCTCAAACACTTTTTGATATTCAAGAGCGGTGGTCAACATAAGATAAGTTGAGTTCCACCGTGTTTGAACATCCAAACACAAGCCCCTCTTAGTTGGAATTCTTTCTTCCTCAGCATATTTCTTGAAAGCCTGCAGTCTAGTTGGAGAACTTCTTACATACTTTATATATTCTCTGACATTTAATATTGTTGCCTTAATCTCCTCAATCCCATCCTTAACAATAAGGTTTAGAATATGGGCAAAGCATCTCACATGCATAAACTCCCCGCCCAATAACAACCCCTCCTTCCTACTGAGCTTTTTTTTCAAACTAGCCACAGCCGTATCATTTGAGGATGCATTATCTACCGTAAGTGTGCCAATCCTATCAATATTCCATCCAGCTTTCGATAAGCATGTATCTATAGCTGATGCAATTTCTTCACCCCGATGTGGCGTTGGAAGTGCACAAAAATTGATTATTCTTTTTTGTAACTTCCAGTCATCATCAATAAAATGTGCAGTCAAACACATGTATCCAAGATTCTGAATCGACGTCCACAAATCACAAGTGAAACATACACGTGATGCACAACTTGCAAAAGTTTCTTTCAGTTTACTTTTTTCACTTGTGTATATCGCAATGCAATCTTTGGTAATAGTAGTCCTTGACACGAACTTAAATTTTGGTTGTAATGCACTAATAAACCTCCTAAAGCCCTCTTTCTCCACAAAACTAAAAGGAAGTTCATCAACAATTAACATGCGAGCAAGTTCCTTTCGACAAATAGCTTGATCAAAACTCCAACTAACAGCCTGAGAGTGTTTGTTTTCACTTGCTGGCGAAAAATTTATCAACCGCTGAGATGAGTCTGTATTTAAGTAATCATATTTTGGACAAAGTTTTCTCAAATGTCTCCAAAGAGTGCTTGTTCCATTCATAGACGACAATGTAAACATGCGAGCACAATATTTACAAGTTACCTGATCAGTGACGATCCCTTTTTCATCCTTTAATCTCTAAAAATGATCCCAAACTTTAGATGATGTTGTGTATGGTTTTTTGCGATCATTTTCCGAGGGACTTTCAACCTTACTTCCACTCCTGGAAACAGGCGTAGGATTGATTTCGGAAGTACTTGCAACGTTGTTGTTTTGTTTCCTTTTTTTTAAGGCAGCAATCATCTTGCCCATTACTGAAACATAGAATAAAATAATCAAAATCAAGTAAATATTTACAATGAGTAACATCAATAACACTGGAAGTAAATATAATCTTAGCTAAACCCACAATATAAAAACAAAACTCATCAGTCAACTTAAAAACATAACCCACAACTACGATACCACCACCGCACCCCGCCAAAGGGCCACCGACAGCCACCAACAACCACAGTCCACGACGCCACATCGCCACACCCTATTTCGGCCATGCAGACAAACCACCCCACCACGCCGCCGCAGCCACAAATCACCCCATCGCCGCAAACCCATTACCAAACCACAATCCATCAACAAGCCATCAAATTAAAGTCCCCCTTGTTTTGGCCAGGCCGAAGCACCACCCCACCATGCCGCCGCAGCCACAAACGACACCATCGCCGCCTGCCACAGACCCATTGCCAAATCACAATCCATCCACAAGCATATTCCACCACCAGTGATCGACCCATCACAACAATAGCCACCGCAGTCGGACAAAATGGTATACAGAGGGAGAAAGATAAACAAGAGGGAAAGAGAGTCACACAGAGGAGCGTACCTTGCTTTGACTTTGTCGTGAATGTAGAAGTGGGGCTGTGGCTTCAGAAAGGACAAAAAGAATAGTATTCAATTAGGTTTAAGAGTTTGACTGTATAAATTTATGTGATCTATGCTTCTTTAAAGACTAAATAAAACAAAATAAATATTAAAGACTAAATAAAATAAAATAAAATAAAAATTATATATATAGTTAAACGGGCTGATTTTCCCACGGGCTGGACGGGCTTGTAAAAACTGTTGTCCATATCCAGCCCATATTTTTGGTGGGCTCAAATTTTTAAGCCCGTGTCCACCACGGTCACTATAAATTAAGCCCATATCCATATTTCTGCGGGCTGGCACGGGTTGTCCACGGGTTGCCCAGCCCAAGTTGCACCCCTAATCCTCATCATTGGTGAGGGTTAAGGTAACTATGTTTTCCTCAAAAGGGAATCATAGACTCTAAGTCTGGTAGAGATTCGTCCTCAATTTCATTTTCTTTGTCTACAAGATAAAGTGAAGGAGTAGATTTATTTAAAAAAGAATAACAATAGGATACGAGAATCAATTGATTAGTGATTTGGGGTTTTAGAATTTTTTGTGGTTTAGGTATTAATTTATTATGTTATGAAACAAGGAATAAAAAACAATGAACAGTTGAGATGATGCTACAATGCAAAAATCAAAAATTAGGATTTTTGGGCTTTTTTTACGCCTCCACCACCGCCTTGCGCCTGGGTGCCTAGGCGCGTAAGGTGCGCTCCTTTTCGAAGGGAATGCGCCTAGCCCTGGCCGAGGCGCAGAGGGTGTGCCTTGCGCCTAGGCGCGCCTTTGATAACACTGGGCATGGAGATAACCAAATGGAAAAGGTCTTGAGAAATCAGCAGCGTCGCTGGTTGGACTCTTACTTGGCCGAATCCCGAGGAATCAGATTCTTGCCATGTGGTCTACCTTTGATTTGCCAAGTGGTCTACCTTTGATTTGCTGAACATCACTTAAGTGTTGAATTCAAAAAGTGAAAACGTCTTCAATGAATTACTAGAATTGATCCTCAAATCTTTCGTGTTTGTATTCTGATTTAGGTGATAAAAATAAAGTGTTCGAGACTTAAAAGGTCGTGTGCGATTATGGATTTCAAATTGAAATGGAATATCTTTTTATCGTTAAATTATGTTATTGATGCACTTTTTAGCGATAAAAAAAGAACGTGGAGGAGCGTTGGAAATAGTCGCTCATATTTGTTTGAAAGGCGCACAGACCGCTCCCCAACCGATTTAACTGTCAGCCCGTCCCGAAAACCCAAACTTACAAAAAGCACCAAACAGCAGGGGAGGAGAGAGAGAGAAAGAAAGAAAGAAAGAAAGAAAGAGGACATTTCGAATCCCTCCCTCTTCCTCTCTCTCTCTCTCTCCCTCTCTCCCTCTCCTTACCTTACGATTCCCCTCGACAAAAGCGAAACCCTAACCCTAATTCCATACCAAAGTATCTCCCCACCCATTAAAACGACAAACTTATGAATGTTGAACAAATTATATCGTCAGATGTTATATATGTAGGCATTCTATGATGCACATTTTGGAGGGTGACGACGAATTTGTCGAACCTAGGGCTTCGTTCGGACGTAATGGCTCGTCGCTGTCGTGCGCAGTGCCTTTCTCGCCGTTGTTGCTCCTCAACACCCTCTCGAGGAAGAGCTTCTCGTACAATAAACTCCCCCAGGAGCCCCTCAAGCTCACCGTCCTCAAATTGGACGGATCGTCGTTCGGTAATTTATAGCTCGTGTTATTGTCCTTTTCACGTGTGTATGTCCACGTCTTCGCGAATCTGTTTCAATGTGGGTAGATTGAGACGTTTAACAGGATTTTCCCCCTTTGACCTGTTGCGATTTCTTAGGATAGAACTGGTAGGTGTAGACAATTGAAATTTACTTGTTGTTCTTGCCCCAGCTTGACTTGGCAAAACTTACTTATTTAATCTACAATTGGAATTTGAGTCCATTTCGATTTTACGTGTAGATAATCTGTTCTAGGATTTTGCAGAGAGTCAGAGGAAGAAAGCTAATTTATACGGAGCTAGTAGGTTTTAGAGTACTTGTGGCCTGGCACCATTTCGTGTTCCCTTTTTGTCTATCTTTAGGTGTTAAAAAACCAGCTTTGTATCAGAATTGAATTTGGCACCTAGTTATGCTTATCATTGAACTTTTATTCACATGCTGTTTGAGAAAATGGGCCCGAAGGGCATCTGAACCTAATTTTCTTGATTTTCCTTTTTGGGTTTTTTTTTTTTATTGGGGGTGAAAATGGAAATATGTGTGATTATGTTGTCTCTGTTTTCTGAACTGATTTGAATTCATGGGTAATGATGCATTTATGGTGTGAAAGTACTTGTATTGTGTACTTGTTCATTGGCTACTTTGGTTAAATTGCTTATTTGTGTATTGAGAACCAGTTTCTTGGTGGGAGCTTTGGCTGGTCCCTAACTTTAATTGCACAGTTAATTTTTTTTTTTTTTTTGTGTTTCATTTTTAGCTCTAGAATGGGAGTTGGAGATTTGATTATATGGGTTAGAAGTAGGACAAGATTTATAGCAGAGTGGATATGGCAATTCTAATTTGAATTAGCAATTGTAAGAAAATCAAAGCAAGCCATACTATTTGTTTCTGGGTTATGGAAACCGACTTATTGTTATCTACATGCATTTGCACTTAAATCATACTTAAGATAGCTTGTTCTTACTCATACCTTGCTAGACAAAATGAAGCACGTGCTTAATCTGGTATAGTGGTGTACTAATGTATTTAGGGACTGAAAGTTTTTGAATTGCAATGGTATGATAGTAGTTGGTCAGTATAAACGTAACCAAGTCTATTACTTAACTTACAATGCTTCAATTTAGAAAGAGGAAATTAAAGTTTCTTTTCGAATGAGTGAGTACTGAGTACTCAGTTCTGGTTTTGTGTTGGTTCTATTCTTGTTACATAATTGAGCATCATAGTTCTGAAGTCTGAACAGAAAACACTTGGCAGCTCTTTTGCGACAAGAAGAAAATAGACAGAAAGAAGGGGGAACTTTTTGGCTTAAATTGGACACTTTGATTCATTTGGTCCCTTTCTGTGTTGCTAGAGAAGTTAGTGTATGCACAAAAGAACAGCACCCATTTCTTTGGGTTTACTTTTTCCCTCCTTTTTCTCAAGTCCAGTTACTTCTGGGTCCATGACTTACTCCTTCGCTCTGGAATCCTCAATAGTCAGACTACTAGTCTTGGTGCTTAGAGGCAGATTGATACCAAATTAAGACCTTCCCAACACAAAGCCTGTAATGATTGCATTACATGCTCAATTTCCATGTTACAGCTTTGTTCTTTCTTTTCTGGAACTGCACATGTGGTAGGACAGGAAACAAAATAAACAAGGAGACGAAAACATGACCGATTTATGAGGCAAGATCTTTAAAAAGCGTAGAAACCCAGTGAAAAGGAAGGGCACCATATACCCGTTGTGATTACGAATTGGCAGATCTTTCAACATAAGAGGGTGAATACGACGACAGTGTAACATATTTGTAGAAGTCACTCTTCAAACCCAATAAGCAGATGCTAAACCAGCTCCAGCAGAACAATGGATCAGATAACCACCAGAAAAAAACAATCACTATTCCAATTGCTGCAAAAACGAACTGGAAAAACACCATGCTTGCCCTTGGAATGTTCCCAAGGAAGGCCTTAGCTAGAAGGATCAAGTCTTGTTCCACTGCAACATTGAGCTTTGTCCAAAATGGGACGGGTGTGTCCCCGAAAGCCTGTCCAGAAACCTAACAAACAAGTAACAAGCAAAAGCCGATAGCATGATAGGCAAATCTATAGCCCACTTTTTTTTTGTAGGTCCTTTGTATAACATTTTAAGCCAATACCCTTTGGAAACCGATGGGAATTGCAGCAACAAGCTGCCGTGAATTGTCAGCTTTGTTCATCCATTTGGAACCCGCTTCATTGGGTTTCAAGTTAGTAGGAAGCGCAAGAAGAAGTGATATTCTTCTCACTCTTAGACCTATAGGGAGGGAGGGAGGGAGGGAGGGAGAAAGAGGACAGAGACGGGAGAATTTGAAGTATCATGGTGTCAAGAGCCATAATGGTGGGATTTATATAGCTTATGACAGAATTAGTACGTATAAAACATTGAATTTACTCGTTATGCTTGCCCTAGCTTGACTTGCCGAATGGTACTTATTTAATCTACGGTTGGTATTTGAGTTCATTTCGATGTTTACGTGGAGATAATTTCTTCAAGGATTTCACAAAAAGTCGGGGTAAAATCTAATGAAACGGAGCTAGTAGGTTTTAGAGCTAAATTATGAATTCTGGTGTTTGTTTGTAGATATTGAAGTTGTGAAGACAGCTACGGTGGGGGAGCTAAAGCAGGCAGTGGAGGCTTCCTTCAGTCATTTGCCGAAAACGGGGCTCGGCAAGGTTTCATGGTATGTCCATAAGGCATTTTTTCTTGTGCAGTCAATTACACGAACATGTACTTTTGTGGGTGCGGGGGCATAAAATAGCAATGGAGGAACCTAAGGGTAGTAAGTGATTCCAATGGAAATTGAGTGGTCTATGATGCTAATTTTGATCATAATGGATGTTAGTTAGATGATGGTAACACCAGTAATCTAGTTAAATTTCCATATGTACTCCTCTCAATGGCATATTTGTGTCATGTAATTCTGACCAAGGTGGAACCATGCTAGTGCCTCTTGCTTACACCTCTGGGTTCAATGTGCCTTAAGGTGAGATAATCATTTGTTGCAACAGTAGATAATGGGTCCATCTGCATATTATTTTATTCCTGTTGGCCATTTTCAATACAACTTACGTAATGTTCTTTTGAAGCTCACTTCTGGGAGTTCGGAAAGTTTTTTGTTATTTGGTTTTATCCTGAACAATGGTGTAGTCTTATGCATTTTGTTTTGAAGAGTTCTAGTGCATATTATTATTGATTTGTATTTCAAATTTTATTTTATTCATGGAGGTCACATGTATGGGGACATTTCTGCTTATGCTATGATGGTCAGAAGCTCCTTACTGATGGGGATTGTATTGGAAGTTATGGGATCAAGGAAGGTGACCAGGTTCGTTCTCGCCTTCGTGAAGTGTAGAATGTGGAATGTTGAACAATTTCATGTTAAAGCATTATACTTCTATGTTGAAGCATTATACATCTATTGCTTTTGGCTAGATTTTTGGGATACCTGTAAATGCTATTTTGCATGGGTCACTGCTAATGTAAAACCTATTGCTTGCATCTTCGAATCTTAGATTTAACGTTAAATCCTGATTTGGTTCGTCGAGTCTTCTGATTCAGGAATCTCATATTTCAGTAGCTGTATAGAGAACTTATGATTGTCTACTGTTGCTTAGTTTTTCCCTCTTGTGTACTTCATGACTTGGTTAAGAACAGTGTAACGTTTAAATCCCTATTCTGCTTTATAAGGATCTTTTGCAAGTAAAGTCCATGTTAGAAGGCATCAGAAAGGGTTGTTAAAGGTGTACTTCTGACGCATAGAAAGAAACCAAATTTGTAAGCAATGTAAATTTGAAGGTTTTCTTTATATTTTTTGCATGAAAGAATTTGTCCAATAAATAGTTATTTGACTATGTGAAACCTTTTGATTCACATTTTGAACATGAGTTACTTAATTGGCATCAAACTTGGTGCTTACAAATGAAAGGAGTAAAAAAGAAAAAGAGAATACTAAATCCGAGGAGAATATTCTCTATTGCTAACTAAACTTCACTTGCTTCGTTATGGGATTCTCTTAAACTCATAAGTAGATATATGTCCATGCTGTGCTTGATAAAGTTTTGGAAGCCTTTGGGCCAAAAGAACAAAGTGACGACTGAGGAAGTTTCCATAGCCAACCTTTTCATGTGTCACACTGATGAAGGAATGTTGCTAGTAAAATGTGGTAATACTTGTCGACTATGTAGAAAGCTATTCATATGGCATGTTATCACTATTTTTGCGAGATTATTGATGGATATTATTAGGTTTATCTAGATAGTTTACCATTAAGGTTGCTTTGACGTCTGAGCAGCAATACAAATATGGTGGCCAAAGGGGGATAACATTGGTCCCATGGAAATAGGTAGAGAAGCACTGTGCACACAAACTTGTAACTGAGATCCAGGCTAGGACCATCAAATAAGCCGATAATTCTTGTGGAACCTCTTGATAAATGAAATTGATAGTACCACTAGTCTAATTTCTCCTTTCAACTCAATTGATAGTATTACTCACCTGTGCCAATGCGTTCAATATGCTGCAATAAGTTTCTCTGTATGGAGGAAAAGAGCTCTTCGATGTTCTCAAATGATTAACCATCCTTTTTCTGATTCAGAATAAAACGTCCTACAAGTGAGTCTGCAAACTTTTTAAGGCAAACTAGTGGGATTAGTCTTTTGGCTCGGTGCACATGATGTCCCTTGCATGTTTTGACCCTCATTGTTTGGATATATGGCTTGTCATTAATCTAATCATTTCCTTTGTTTGTTACTTAATTGAGTTCACGATTCCACTCCACAATTTTTTATAATTACTGGTATGTGTTGTTTTGTGTGCAGCTTCAGTTTATCCGGCATTTATCCATTAACTACAATATGATTAAGGAGCGGCCAGAGAAACAGGTTCCTGATATAGAGGAATCTAGGATGTAAGTTTTTTCACCTGACCACTACAATTAAAGAATCACATAGAAGTGTGTAGTTGTTGGTTATGAACCGCATGGATAAGTGATGACCTCTTTCCAGTCAATTAATTGATCAGGCCAAGCTTTAATCTTGTACTGATTAGGATGATGCATGGTATATTAATCTACTTGTACTGTCATTATTCAACGGTATGATGTGCAGTGCACATTTTTATTTTGGATAAGAACAAAACCAAATTACAAAATTTCTGTACTCTTCTTGGGGTGTGAATAAGAGGAAAAACAAAATATCTTGCATCATGTGTGAATGGCACCATAAAAGTCTGAACTATAGTTCTCGATATATGAGGGAAGCAAGATTGAAAAAATTAAGCATTACTTGGACTTGATAGTTGTTCCACGTTTAACCTACATAAATTAAATGTGGATGCTGCAGTTGCTTAACCTTCATTTTGTTCTTGGGACATGCTTATTATCAACTGACTACCCTTGTCTGAGATAGAAGAACTTATGGTCTAATCCTACCATATGCCTTCGACTTTTTCCTGTCCAAAAATCCTTAGACCTGCAAAATTGGAACTTTCACTTGAATTTAGGTGTTGATAGTTGCTTGACTTTGATTTGTGTTTACTAGTTACGAGTTATCAAGTGGACGTAAACTGTTGTTTGCGGTAACCAAGCAAATATTGAACACCTAAACTCAACTGCTTTTAGTTAATATGGTCATTTGTGAAACTTAAATGTTGATTGGTATTTAGTTAATAAATGGGACCTACATTTCACTTAATATGGTCATCGTGCAGATCAGATGCCTGTAAAGAAGGGGAACAGAAAATTTGGGATGATGATAATTATGATGATCAAGAAAACCTAACTTACGAGCAGGATGATGATGGGGATTCGGATATCATCACGCACTGTGAATATAAATTGGCTCATTTACTGAGAGGATGGTTCTCATACCGCAGACTGACCGGGTCTCACATGCGTTTTGAACAGAAGAGTTATTCGAACTCATCAAGATTCTCCAATGTCTTTGGCAGCTTTAGAAATATTGTACGGCTTTACAGTAACAAATATAACTCTCGAACTGAGACTAGGAAACCAGAGTGATATGTGCATGTTAGCATAACTGGGATTTGTAAATGCGTAAAGGTTGGTGGATCCCAACTTCAATCAGCAACTGAATCCCCTAGTAAAGCTAGCCGTAGTGTTCTGGTGCTCTTCACAACCGTGGAAGTTTCACCTTTGAAATATACTGGACTTAACTGATGGACAGGAGTCTGGTTGCAGTGGCACACAAGTTTTGGTTCTCGCACTTACCTGGATAGGTTTCCTTGATGATGATGATCGACATTACCTCATGTAGGCGGGAATTGGGTGTCTACGGTTGGGTTTGGCTGAAGGTCATGTTTCAAGTACGCGGAATTATGGAGAATTAGGACATTTAGTACTAGTTATATGGTGCTAATTGAGTAAAATGTTTAGGGACTATGTAAAGGAAAGCCTTGCTAGCTAAGGTGAACCTCTGACTTGGGATTCATGCACCGAAATTCTCTTTGATGTTATTGAATCAGTTGTTTGTGTCATCGACACTTTCCCGTAGCCATACACAATAAAATAGTACGCGTCTCTTTTGGCTTATTATGCTGATTAAGGTTGGCTCATCTGTTAACTCTGAGTTCAGTTTGATTTTCACAAGAGTTGTTGTCTCTCAAGTTATAGTTATCATGATGCTAAAGAGGGTTTTTTGTGTGTGTATGTGTGTGTGTGTGTGTGTGGGGGGGGGGGTTGATGGTCATCATAATGTATTAGCAAAGAGAACTTATAGAATTTCGTTTTTATAATGTAAATTTTCACTTTTCTTAGCTACGAGTTTGGGTCTGATGTCCCAATTTCTAGAAATGACCGATGAACAGCGACTTAGATACCCTTATCGCTACCAAATTTCTTCACAATTACTGTCCAAGCTAATCTCTTAAACTCTTTATGTATCTTTTCATTTTGTCGGTATATCGTCCCAATCACTTTTTCTTTTTATAACTTTTTGTCCTCTTTGACTTCATGGACATTTTCTAGGATAGAAGTTAAACATGTTTTAACACAAAATTGAACTTGAAAGAATATTTAGACGGTGCATTTCATGCTTATATTTAACTTCTATTTTAAAAAAAAATACGTGAAAATATTAAACGAGACAAAAAGTATTAAAAGGAAGTATATAACTTAACTTAGGTCCTTCCATTTATCCAAACTTGAGAGAGTGTATCTCGAAAAATCAGAGTCCCACTATCCAAACTTTCAAGTCCCTTCAGTTTCACAACCTCAGCATTTTGTGTGGCGGAGATTGAGATAGCCATAGCCCCTGCCCCTTTCCCCCACAATCCCACTTCTCACAGCATCCAGACAAACCCAAAATAGTAGCACAGAAGAGAAGCAGCAAACCGGAGCACAAGAGTCATAGAGTGCAAGCCATCCATGGCCAACATGATCATGGCCTCCTCCAAAACCCTAATAACCTCCTCCTCCACACCCCACCTCCACCTCCCCCCCACCCCTAAACTCCCCAAATCCCCCCAACTCACCACCCTCCTCACCATCCCCCTCCCCAAACCCCTCTCCCTCAACCCCACCACCTCATTCAACTCCCTCGCCGCCATCCTCACCACCTCCCTCGCCGCCGCGCCGCCCTCCCTGGCCGAAGAGGTACAAAAGGCCCAGCTTTTCGACTTCGACCTCACCCTCCCCATCATAGCCGCCGAGTTCCTGTTCCTTATGGTCGCCCTCGACAAGCTCTACTACTCCCCGCTGGGCAACTTCATGGACCAGCGCGACAAGGAGATCAAGGACAAGCTTAGCAGCGTCAAGGACACCTCCGCCGAGGTGAAGCAGCTCGAGGATCAGGCCAACGCGGTGATGCGGGCGGCCAGGGCGGAGATATCCGCCGCTCTCAACGCGATGAAGAAGGAGACCCAGCTGGAGGTGGAGAAGAAGCTTGCCGAGGAGCGCAAGAAGCTCGAGGCCGAGCTGCAGGAGGCGCTCGCCAAGCTAGAGGAGCAGAAGGAGGAGACAATGAAGGCGCTCGACTCGCAGATTGCCGCTCTCAGTGATGGCATTGTCAAGAAGGTCCTCCCTATCTAATCTTCTTGATTTTTCCTTTTGGGGTTTCTTTTCTTTTCTTTTTTAGGGGATCAAGGATGGAAATATGTGATTACAATGTCTCTCTTTTTTCGAACTGAATTAAATTGATGTGTAATGAAATACATAATTGTTGAAATATTGGAGATGTGTACTCTTGGCTGGTCTGTCAACTTGAATTGCCCAGTTCATGTCTTTGATTCAAATTTTGTTCCGCATTCGTAACTCTAGAATAAGATTTGGAGATATGATCACGTCAGATAGAAGATCGAGATTTAAACACGAATATAGCAACTGTATTTTGAACTTATCCTGAATTCAATTGATGTGTGCTGAAAATAGTAGTTGCGATATGGTACATTGTTGAGGCATGGTACCATCATCTGCTCTTCTTTGGTCTGTTTAGAGGCATTTACAAAGCCACTTTGTATGGGACTCTTTGGTTTCCTGAAGTGAGTTGCCCCAATTTATGCTTCTCGCTGAACTTTGGTGCATATGCTGTTTGGGAATATGGTCCCAACTTGAGGCACTGTCAAGAATGTCCTTCCAATCTAATTGTCCTGAAATTTTCTTTTTGGTTTCTCCTATTAGTGGGTGAAAATGGAAATATATGCAATCACACCGTCTCTTCATTTCTGAACTGAATTGAGTTGGTGTGTGATGACATATTGATGATTGGACGAGTATTTGAGTTGTATACTTGTTGGTTGGCTTGAACTTAGGCTACATTGCTTAGTTAGGTGTCGAAAACCAGTTTCATTGGCTGGTCCCTTAAATTGAATCTCCCAGTTTGTTCTTTTGATTTGATCTATGGGTCGCGCTTGTAACTCTTGAATGAGATTTGGAGATATGATCACATAGGATTAGAGAAGAGCGAGATTCGAAGTAAAACATTAATGGTGCACTTTGAATCAAATTAAACAAGCCGTACTATTTTGTTTCTAGGTTTTGGGAACCGTCTATTGATTACCGACATTCCTATGCACAGTTACAAATCAACCTCACGTTTTAGCATGGGCCTAATCTGGCAATGGAGTTTTGATATATTTAGGAACTGTAAGTTGTCTGAATTGCACTGGTATGATAGTTGGTCAGTAATCAGTATGATTATAGCCAAGTCTCTTACTCCAACTAGTTTCTTTTGGAATGGGAGAGTAGTTCGGTTTCCTGTGGCTCTTTTTCTTGCTACTTTATTGAGCATCATAGCTCTTAATTCTGAACGCAAAACACCTGCCTTGCTGCAAAGATTAGTTCTTTCGCAGCTAAAAGGAAAAAAGAGCGAAAAGAAGGGAACTTTTTTGGCTTAAATTGGACACTTGGGAATACTTTGGTATGTTCTGGTGGTTTTCATAGATCAACAAAGTGAGTACAAAGTATAAACCCAGATTTGTTCCTTTGGATTTACTATTTCCCTCCTTTTTCCTGATACTTTTGGGTCCTTCGATATGGGACTAGTTGCAGTGAATGTGAGTTGCATGTAGTCATTAACTTATGAACAAGAAAATTTTAATGTTATTAGTTAAAGCCGATTAACACACATCATCAAAGTGTGCGCAAAAACATATATTCAATGAAGGAATGTCGAGGAAATGTTCTTTAGCGCAAAGATAGTGGTGTTATAGTTTTCACATATATATTTTTGAAAGAGTGAGGCTATCTACACAATTTTTTTTTTATTTATTTTTTTTTGTGAAATACCAAGTAATCATGCAAATTTAGGTTGGTTTGTTTCGCAAAAGCGGAGCACGGATAATGCTTTCCTAATAAACTTTTTCTAGATCTAATTTATCCAACTCACTATTTTTGTTTTGAAGAAGCTCAACCCCCAATCTTGAGGAGTAACCTTTGACAAATTTGATGAGATGGTGGGGGTGGCAAAATTTGGCATGAGCAACATTAAGGTAAGGACGACAGATTTGGCCATGATTGAGACCGGAAATGAGCTAGTTGAGAAATCGAGTTAAAATTGAAAATGAGCTAGTTGAGAGATCGAGAGTTTTGTCTGTTTGCTAGAAAGACGACTTACCGCAATAAGTTTTTAGAAAGTTTGGCTTTCAAATTTCCTTGGCCATATAAATAGTTTCGGTTGACCATTCACTACTAAGCCAGCACAACATATAAAAAATTGAAAAGCATTTTTAGGAAAGTGGTTTCCTTTAAACTAACATAATCTTAGTAACAAAAGCATTGCAGACAGACTGAAAAAAGATGTAAACATAGTCGATCAAGTGTAATCTCTTGCATTGTCCAACTAGTTGAATCAAATACCAAAGTACAAGTAAATTCTATTGCATTGAGCCAAAATGAGAAATTCTGATAGAAAAATCTATATAAAAAATCCGCACTAACAATTTATGTTTACAATTTTTTTTGGTGATAAGTAACAATTTATGTTTACAGTTAACATGTACAAGCCTTTAAAGTGGCAATACAACACTAATTCCTTCTTAACACAGAAATAAAATAATTCAACCAAATGATGAACCAAAAAAACTAACGTTGGATGCTGCAATCTAGTGATCCATTGGAAGTACGAGGCAAGGGACATAATAAAGATTCTTTTAATGCACTTTTTTGCACCAGACATCCTATCTGATGACTTGCTTGTAAGTGATCGTCATGTGAAGACTCCTTGTACATTTTTCCTACAAGGTCTTTCCGATCCACAAATTTATCACTTATTAATACAAATTTGTAGACAATGGGCTATCAAAAGCAGCATAACCTGCATCAGAATCATTTTCACATTAGAAATGAGGAAACAACCGCATTTATCGATCTAGTGATAACATGAAACAAAATAATATACTTTCAATTAGAATCTCATATCCATCAACCTAAAAAGTTGCCAAACTGCTTTATATTTTACAAAGAAAAATCTTTGTATCTTTTACATGCAATACCTTCACTTGCAATTGAAAGGTTATTTCGCTACTAATATGATCTTGAATATAATTTTTGGGCAAATCTCAAAACTAGACCCTCAACTTTACATTATGCTCAACTTTAGTATCCAATTTTGAAAGTGTGCCAAAGAAGTACCTAACTTTTAAAAAAATGTACAAAATCAGTACATCGACTGACAGACTACAGATGCCGTTAAAAAGTCCATCAAAGGGTAGGACCGTCATTATGAAAAAGGGTAAAGTCTGTCCACGTGGGCCGTCCTTTTCACAGATTCTTAAAGACACGTGGCAACGTCACAACCGTTCAATTTTTTTCTTTTCTTCATTTAATCACTACAAAACAAAAAAACTTCTCTCTCTCTCTCTCTCTCTCTATCTGAAATGAGACTTTCCATATCTAGAAAAAGTTCAAGGGATTTATTGGAGGACTCAGAAAAGACTTCTTATATTTAGAAAGAGGAGTCGGAAATCTCTCTGTATTTGTTCTTGATTGATCAATATCAGTTTGTTTTCGTTGTTGTTAGATTACTTTTAAATTATAAAGGTGGATTGTTAAATTATTTTGTGAGTTCATTCGGTTGCTATAATTTTGGGATTGTTGGAGAGTGAAAGAATTGTTGAGCGAAAGTTGAAGTGGGATGAGAGGGACGGAGAATGGAGGGTGGTGGTGGCGTTGTGGTTGGTAGAGTATGGAGAGAGAGAGAGAGAGAATTAAGTTCAATTAATCAATTTGCATTGGGAATGTAAAAAGTAGGGTCACGTGGCCTGCATGGACAAGCTTTGCGATAATTTTTTCATAATGCCCCTACCCCATGAACTTTTTAACGGCATCCATGATCCGTCAGCTGAGATACTGATTTGATACGTCTTTTTAAAAGTTAGGTATTTTTTTAGCACCTTTAAGTTGGGTACTAAAACTGTACATAATGTAAAGTTGAGGCTACAGTTTTGGAATTTGTCCGAATTTTTTTTTTAATTCAGTCGAGGCCATAATTCTTGATGAACTCATGATCATCAAGGAAGGAACAAATGTTTCGAGTCATATATGTTGTCATAAGATTATGTATTACTTTCTAAGATTTATAGTGCCATGAACTAATAAAGTGACGGCGCCCACACAATTCGGTTAAAAAAATGGTTGACAATACCCTAATAAGCATCATGAAAATCTTCTTTCTTTTTAGTCTCTAATATCTTGAATGCCAAATATTTAAGGAAATTTTCATTTTCCATGTTTTATTTGTTAAAAGGGTAACACTGAGATATTTGAAGAGTTTGAATATATGATTCTACCGATTTCTTTTTTATCTTCTATAAGTATTCAGTTTCAATCAAGTATGACTCTTATCTAGTATGTATCAAGTTGCTTGTAAGCCTAAACTCACAGTAGTTCATAGAGAAAATCTCATAATAAACTTCCGAATCAAGTTCAGAGAAGACCTAAGTCAAATAGAGAGAATTTTTGGATACCTAGTAATTTTGGAGATAAAGCATCATTTTTTTATTTCTAAAGAGGCGAAGTTCATTTTGACCTACTTTACACCAAACTTTTACTTTTGTAGGTAGTATAGACATATCTTTAATGTTAAAGAAGTTAGGGGATTGAGACAAAAAGTTTGAAAGATTTTTAATTAATTCGGAAAGAGAAATCATACATTTGGTTATTAACTTGGAAAGAGGAACCAACATTAACGTTGAGAGATGAAGAGTCTAACATCACTCCATCCATTTTACAATCATGGATAACGATGTCATTAGAAAAATTTGTGGGAATAATTTTGTTCAAAAGATAATTTTTTACACTCATTCACACTTACGTAAGTAGATGCTCAATGCCATACGACGAGTGTCGATGCCCAAAGTTAGATTGATACCAACTTACGATCATCCCATCAGAAAGCCTGCCATTTTTATACGTCGAATTTGCATTTTACAGTGCATAGTGACAGGACAGGAAACGAAAGACAAAAGACAGATCGAATGCAGAACTAACCTATGAGGAGAGCACATCCAACAAAGATCATTAGAAGGGGGAAAAACTCCCATTGCTGCAAAAACAAACTGGAGAAACACCCTTGAATGTACCCAGAAGACGGTCTACAAACCCAACAAATAAGAACACAAGCAAAAGCATATAGCACCGTGATGGGCAAATTCGAAACCCACTTCTTCGTAGCTACTATGCAAATTGCAAGTTTCAAGACGCTTTGGAACCCATGAGAGCTGCAGCGACAAGCTGCCATGGATTGTCAGCTTTGCTCATCCATTTGTAACCCAATTCATGGTCTTCTCACGCTACCTACAGGGAGCGACGGAGGAGATTTGAAGTTTTATGGCGTCAGTCGAAAAGCCATCATGGTGGGATTTGTATAAGCACAAGAGTGGCAGACTTGTTTAGTTGATCATCGCGATAATCATGGCGATAAGCCATCACTATGATCGTGCCAATTTTGTTAGTGTTGCATAGTTGCTCTCTAGCTCGTTGTCAATGGTCACTTAGCTAATCTTTTAGTTTTTGGCACGGTCTAATTTCAAGGTACAGTAGTGCAATGTACTCTCGAATCCCCCATTTGGATTGCAATAAGGTGGTCTTGAAAGTATTTGGAAGTGGAAATTTTGTGGTTCTAATCAGCATTTCTTTGGGTGTGGAGATTATGGCGCTACTGTCCCTCCCAAAAGCTCCAAGAAAAAGCTCTTCAGTTTGGTTCTGTGCCTAAACCCTACATGCTCACCGTTCATAGAGATGAAGAAGATATTAGATTATCCCGAATTGTACCTGGGGTGCTTTCTATCTCTAGGAACGTAGATAAATCATGAATACTCGCTCTCGCAATGCACTCTAATTTAATTCTCAAGTAGCATCACGCTATCAATTGTGAAAAAAGGGATGCTTCCGGAGTAAACATCGTTTCCAACGAACATGGATTCTCTGCAGTACCGTGGTTGCAACAAAGGTGCTATAACCCAATCGTAAGGTGATGGTTCTTCCATGGCCTCACCCATGGATTGATTTTAAGCCGGTTTCATCTAGAGAGGAGAGAGAGTGTAGATCGGTTTTGAGTTCAAGCCGGTGTCATGCTGTCGCTGAAGATGGAGGAGGTATAGTCTCGTCGTTGCTTGGGGGAGAGAGAGAGAGAGATTGTTTGGTGTGAGATCAGGTTAAATACCTCGATGACGAGACATGATCTGGGTCGTCATCTTACACCGAGCTCGATCGGACGGCTGTAACTTGGATCACAGTAGCTCTGCTTTATCCGGTTACTGCAGAGTATCCGTGTCCTTTACCATCTGGTCCCGCAATTAGTAGATAGAGGAGAGTCGGCACAGTTGATCATCAGTAAGACTTGAGTTCCACTGATCCAACACAGGGCGAGGCTTTCTGTCTCCGCTAATTAGGATACCCCTTTTAAACCCAAGTGCACATGAAATCCATACGACTAGTAAAAACATTTCACGTAAGTTGAGGAGGAGTTCGTCACCCAAGACCACTTAAAGTAGTGAAGGACATTATGAAAAGAGATGGAAAGGACAACAGCCCTGATCAAACGCTGTAGTAGTAAAGTTCCCATAAATGCCACCAGCATTAAATAGTGGTTCATAACTGAGCCAAGGCCTTTCCGTATGTCCCTGGTTGCTGCCCGGATCAACAATTTTGGGTCTCTTGAGTGCCCATACCTCGTTACTACCTTCAGAACCAGTGCAACTGTGACTTCATGACATAGCAAGATACACTGATACCAAGCGAAATTATGTATGCCCTGTGTAGTATATGATTCCCTTAATGCAAGTTATAATGCATGTTGAAGTAACACGTACGACCTCAATAACTGGTCTTGTTCCTATTGCAACCATAGGGGATATCTGTAGCTATCTAATTAAGGAGTAATTCCTTTAAAATTCTTGAAAAGGATATCAAAAAAGCCTTCACACCTCTTTCAAGTAGTCTAAGAATATTTCAAAAGAGCACAAAGAATTGGACAAGCATTCTCATATAGATGTTGAGATCCAAGAAAAAGAATGTGTCACTCTTTACAGGTTGCCAGATGGTGACCATAATATGCCTCTGCCTATCTCTATTTCTAACCCTCATCCGTCTTCAAGTACACTAAGCGAATGCAGACCCAAAATTTCTTCACAAGAAAAGGAACATTAAGTTCTAACTAAAAGGTTCTTTCTTGTCAATCCGTATCTCTTGCATATACGAAGCCCACAATCATGAAGGAAAACTGGGGATGTCATGAAAGTAGCAACAGTCATTACCTCCACTAGAAAATCTAGCTTTTCTGCAGCTTCAGCCATCATTTCCCTATAAGTTTATAGTAGGCATACAACCCAGACCCAAAGAAACCGAGAAGTTGTCCAATAACATTCAACTGCAAGCAGAAACATAGAAGCAAGTTAATTACAGCATCAGTACAAAGTCCAATCTAATAACGCATGAAAGCCAGCAAGACTAATTTTACTCACAAAGTCGAAAGGGAGTCCACCAAATAGTATCCAGCCAAGTGTGATTGTGAAAAGATCCTATAAAGGCAAGAAAGACAGGAAAGTCCATAAACATGTACAAGGCCTTACGTGTCTGGAGTGGACCTTAAAATGCAAAAGCCATTTGGTGTCATAATGATACGGGCAAGATAAATGAGCCAGATCGGCCTAAACTAGCATTAATTCTATTAGGTGCTATGTACCTGCAATTCGAGGTGAAAAATAACAGTCTGCTCAAGGTTCTCAGATGAACTTCAAATGATTCAGATATATACTCATCTGGAAGATATTTTCCGCATCCGACCCATGTTTAATAGACTATAAATGTAAACAGCAAAGCAGTTCTCACACTCCCATAGTACGGACATAGTTACAGAGCATTTTGAATTTTCTTCTGCGATGTTCATATTACTAAAGCACGAAATTGACCCTGTTCTTTAAGAGCTTACGCTTCTAGAGTAGATGGCCACTTAAAGTGGTACAAGAAGGTATTGGGCTAAAATATTCCACCTTTGCATTTTGTCCCCCTCATACGCAGCTTTCTCTCACTTCATTACACATCTGATGCATCTTAATCTATCTTTTCGGGGCTTGAACATGAGGGAGAGTGATAAAGCATGATATACCACTTAAGCTTTTAGATCAGATACTGGGGACTATCCTTACTAAAATGATTTAGATAGTTAATTAACTTGGGGTAAGCCAATGTTTTAAGCCCTTCACAATTTGATCAATAGCTCTCTCAAACGTGTGCACTGTGCAGATACAAGTAGAGCTAGACAGGAATATTACATCATAACATTCAGAACTGCCAACCATTTGGCCATTTCACAAGCATTATAAAAGCTAGAAGCAAATGAAAGCTGGTAACCAACCTTTAAATTACCACAGATTGTCTGCGTAACTGCTGAATTGAGAGTTGTGTTTAGAAAGATGCTGTAGTTCAGAAAGAAAGCCAGTACACAGGAGAGAAGCAATACGAGCTGCCATTTGCCATGTCGGAATTAGTAATTAAAAACAACATTTCTAACAGGTGCAAGCACACCTGGTACAGAACTTTGGCTAAGCATACAAGACTAAATCACTGATTCAGTCAAGCTGATACTGGAAAAGGAATGATGTCAACATGACAGAATACTGATGCAACACAGAAAAAAGCACGAAAAAGAAGATTTGAGGCAGTTTTTCTTGCCGGTATGTATTGTTCCTTCAGAAAAAAAATGCTCATATCAATATGCTGGGGTAAGGGAGGATAACATGCATGTTAGGAGAAGGTTGCAGAGAACAAGGAAGGTATACAGAAGCCCGGAAAATGGTCAATAATAACTTGAGAAGCTAGAATAACCACATCTGATGTGAACATAGAACAAACAAAAATTCAATTCATGCTTGAATATCTATGGGCTCCATAAACCTAGAAAGGAAAAAGGTAAGTATCGAGTGCTTTTTAACATGCAAAGCAAGCATCAAATGAAAACCAAATAAAAGTGGAGGAACTTCCATTTGGAAACCAAAGATTACCAGAAATCCAGGTGAGAACAGATACGGAAAGTTCATTGTCATCTCCAAGTCACCACGAACAAATGTCCAGAATAATAAAATTGGTCCACATATAATTCCTACATGGGAAAGCAATGACAATTTTGAGAATTTCAGTAGTCCTGGAATCTGAGGAAAATGATCCCATACAAATTCATATTGTGTAAAAAACTTACCGTTGCACCACATAAGACCAAAGCTATTAAGACCACTTGATTTTCCTGATCAAATGGATAAATCAGCAAAGAAGGAAAGTATGAAGTCAAGCAGCCCAGAGTAATTCTCGAAGAGAAGTACAATTATTACCAAGACGGGCTATGGTTGCTAAATATATTGCTGTTGTGATGTTGGAGAGGAAAACAACAGCATAACCATAGGAGTCAAATGATAAGTCTCGAGCTCCCGCGATAAATGCACCAAGCACTATCAATGCTACACTGATAACACCTTAAGCTCTTCAAGTTAAATGGAGGAATCAGAAACATACAAATCAAAGTAAAAATACCACCTCTAATCGTTGTAAAAAGCACATAAAAATTCCTGTGCAACAAACTGTCAAGATATCCACACAGCACAACCAACAGGAGAAGGGAAGATTTACGTACTTCTCCCCAGATAAATGAAGATACAAACAAACTTGTCGAGATGCTGCCACATATTATAAAATTGGTCTAAGAGAACCCAACTGTCATCTAAATCAGTAAACTATGCTCATTGAATCTTGTGTTGCATCAGACTCTGATTTTTTATTTTCAGTAATTTCAACAAACAGATAATTTTTATAAGAATAAAAAGGATATCAAATGCAAAATCATGCTACAATCTGTAACCTTTAACTTTGATTGCTAAAAAAGTGCAAGCAGAAGGCAGCATGTGATCACTTTGACATCACACATACTTCTACACTTTACATAACACTTCACTCTGATCATTCATAACAGCGAGCCAGGCTCCCGCCATGGTCGAATCTGAGGAGGGTATTTCATAGAGAGGCTGTTTGCATGTTTTGAACCCTTTAGAGGTCAGATGGAGCAAGCTAGAGAAGGATACCATGTAACAGTTTCCAGATCATAACACCCACATGCTTTCCCGGCCATGGACTACTGTATTCTTCGCTACGAAGGAAACTATAATGGCTAGCTGATGGAGAATTTATTGCTTCACTGTCCAATCGCTAGAAAGTTAAGGCCATAAGCTTTTAGCCCTTGGAATCAGAAGATTTCCCTTTGGTGGAACTTATGGTTGGAATATAATAGACACCATTGAGGGGAAGGGTACAAAAATGCAGCTTTGTTACATCCTTTTAGATTTCTGTATTATTGCCGGCTGGGAAGTGCTTGGGGTTCTTTACACTTGATTTAGCTGATACATGGGGCTGCTTATTGGCTCTCCAATAAGCATTGACTCTTCCCTTTTATTTTGCATGGGCCCCTATTTGTGCTTTTTGTCTAACCCTTGTTCACATGGATATAAACCCCTAAGACTCTTTTGGTTATAGAACCTTGTTGGTTATCCAAAAAAGATATTACAGCTAGGTTCCACTGGATTCAGAGAATAATAGAATACTAATTAGTAATCAAGAAAGATGTTTACAAATGTTTTAATGTTTATCATGCCAACAGGTGTCCAGTATTAAGCAGTTCGTTCCCAAACAACCAAATCAAGCATACTTATAAAAGGTGGAATGCCCTAAAACCGAAGTTAAAACACCAGAACTACACATAATCATGTCTTAAAATTTTATAAAAAGCAAAAATTGAAGAAGCATCCTCAAAAAGGAGCTACTTACCTTCCAAGAATAGGTGGTGGATACTTCTGTCCTGCTAGAATATACTCCACAAACATTGTAAATACGACAGTCATCCTTCTGAGCGTTGTGTACATGGGTACATTTACTCCCCGCACAGACTCCATAGTAGCTAGCTTTCAAGGAGAAGGGAAATAATAGGACAAATATTTTCAATTGGGATGAAATATACTGATATAAGTAAAAGAACTGAGTCCTAAATTAGATAGGCAACATGTACCATGTAAAGCAAATAGGTCAGAGCAAGAGGGAGGGTATGAATCAATGTCTTCAAAGGGACAAATCTTGTGGAGTTATCGGCGATAGTCAAGGATTCACTAGCACTAAAAGAAATGAGTTTCCAGCGACGTAACACATAGAGAAAAGAACATGAACATATCATCTGCAAAAGAGACAAAATAGCAATGCATCAACACGATTTATATAATAGATCAGATTAATCTTTACAAACAGGTTAGCTTTCTAAATGAGGGAGGGAAAAATTTAATGGGGAGGAAAAGGAAGAATAAGAAGTGCTGAACAGTTCCAAGGAAAAAGTTTGACGAGTAGAGGTGAAGAAAATGGATGACACTAGGGAAGGCTAAAAGGAGGCAGCAAGCGTACAAGATAGAGACAGAGGAAGAAGCCTGAACCAAGCAATGGTCAAGCAAGAAGCTCATAAACATTGCTAGGTTCAACCTACTCAGGGGCTGTTTGATAAAACTGAAATTTAAGTGCTGAAAAGTTAAGCACTGTAAAACTGAAAATTTTAAGCGACTGAATTTTTACTGAAAAATAAGTTAGCCTGTTTGGTAAACAAAAAGCAAATATCTGAAAATTGTTCCATTTACAGATTTATATTTGCCAAAATCGTGTTGGTAGTGGTGGTGATGGTGGCGATGGAGAAAAAATGGTAGTGGAAGTGTCGTTGGCGGCGGAAAGGTGCCGATGGTGGCGGTAATGGTGCATGAAGACATGGTGTTGATAATTGTGGTGCTAGCAATAGGCGGCGACATGGCGGTGATGGCGGTGATTTTAGTGTGGTGGATATTTAGATGGTTTTGGTAGACATGATCGTGGTGAAGGCAGCGATGGTGTGGTGGAGGTGGCGGTGTCGTGGTGGTGGTGGTAGTGGCTAGGTTGTGATGGTGGTAGCAAAAGGGAATAATGATTGTGGTGGTGGTTGTAATATGGTGGAGGTGGCGGTGTCGTGGTGGTGGAGGTGGTAGTGGCTAGGTTGTGGTAATTATGGTGGTGGTTGTAATGTGGTGGAGGTGGTGTTGTCACCAAATTATTTGAGGCGGCATCAGGGTGGTAATTATTCTTTTTATGTAAAATTATGTTCAATAACTTTTAATTATCTCACTTAGAATTAAATGATAAGCATTGCGTAAGTCCACCCTCACTTAATATTTTAGTCTATTTTTTGTAAGATTAAAAATTAATCTTTAAAGTGATACAACGTTAATCAAACGCACTTAACTGAAAATCATGGAAAACTTTAAGTTTTAAGTGCTTAATTGCATTATCAAACACACCCTTAGACTTGAGCACAATATAACAGTACCCTAGACTTCTCAAATACACAACATGAGCCCAGTTTAGGGATAAGCTACATGAAAACCACATCTTCAACTATCAGCTAACCAAACTCACATGCTCTGATACATTTTAGGGATCTATTCCTTCTGCTGATGTATTTCTTGAAATGATGTTCTAATTTTAACTACCCTCAGGACACAACAAACAACAGAATTAAAAAACAACTAAAAAAGTCTCTTCAACTAACCAAAGATCTTTAAACTCTATTTAGTGCACAGGAAGTATGCTGCTAATAACTTTACAAAACTCTTTCGGTGGAACATGTGTTTGGTGATGCAAACAGGGGCAATGGGAGAACTCAACCTGAAAAGCTAGCTATCAAAGTGAGGGACCCAAAACTCTTATAAGCCCCAGAATATCTCATGCCTAGCCAAAATGGGACTGCATCATGTGACGCTTGCATCTCTAAAAGGGGGCTACCAACCCCTTGGGCACGTTGGCGACTGTTAGGACTCCTCAGGCACATTGGCCGCTGTTGGAGTGGACACAACGCATGTCTGATACAAGAACACAGGACTGGGCCCATGGGGCAGCTCTGATGCAAATTGATGCAAACAGGGGCAATGGGAGAGTTCAACTTGAAAAGCTAGCTATCCAAGTGAGGTTACCCATTCCTTTATAAGCCTCACAATATCCCCATGCCTACCCGCTGCGTGGGCACATTTGTCCATAGATTGGTGCGTGATATCACTCAATTACATGTTGGATGGCACTATCGTGAAAGTTTCCAATGAGTTACATAAATAACCTCAATGATCCATTTTCTCTTCAACTCTTTTGATACCTCCCTTCCATTCCTGCAGCTTCTGCGATCAAAAATAGGCATCGTGATGTCGAAATTCTCCATTGATGCTCCAGTGATGACTACAACTATTCTGAGATTTCTCTAGACCATCTGCTCTTTATCTTCATGGTACAACACCTCGCGTTGTGCCCTTCTTACAAGGCAAATCACTCCAGATCCATCAAAACTATATTGCATCCATTTGCCTCGCTGGGTCCGGGATGCATATGCTTTAGATACTTCAAAGTACTCGACATAAGCCTTCAGGACATATTGTCATAATTTCTGTCAACCTCCTCCACTGAACTTAATGTACTTGCTAAAAGCCTTAAAAGAAAGGAGATATGGGTCCAACTATTACAACAGTAAAACTTAACTCAGGCAATGTTTTTCTTTTCTTTGTTTAACAGATATCAGAACTTACAATCGGATGATGAGGCTATTAAGTTGAAACTTGCTAGTACAAAGAATATGGACAAATTGAATATTAAGTTGGCACTTTCTACCTGAAAGAGTGTGATGACATTTGCACACGGGAAGCTATAAGAAGAAAGAGCTGCTTTGTTGAACAATACCAGGAGAACTGCAAAATATATGTAAAGCCACGGTTGTAAATGTTGAGCAACAGAATTATGGAGCCTATTAAAATCCTAAAATGCAAAAACTCCAAAAGGCTGTCAAGATGGGGAAAGTCAAGCAAAAGGAAGGAAAAGAATGAACATTGAAATTCCTGATTCTTGATAAACTAAAGAGAATATATCACCGAACCCCTTGAGGTTAGGAAGTAATTACACACGTTTCCACTGACTATGGAAAATAGCAAACACGTCATTTGACCGGATGAAATACAATCGGCTTTAACGTGTTTGACAAAAGGACGACTCTACCACTTTTTTGTCTTAAACTTTCCTCTCTCCATCTTTATATTCTAATGGAAGCGCCCCCACCTCCACCCCTCTATTCAGGTTGTTCCCAACCTATTCTGGTCGTACCCAAGGGCCCAATAGGGGTCCCATTTCACGCGAACACGTCGACATTGTCAACAGTCAATTTTCCAACGCATCAAACCGATCAGCGCCCGCGCGCCCAAGACACGTGTTTTTCTCGCTTCGCGCGCTTCGTGCGCGACTTAGACATTTCATTTCGCGTCGACATCACTCACGCTAGCGCGATCGTCACGTCGAGACCACCCGAGCACCTTTTTCACCAAAAATGTCGACCGACGGCGCAACCGGAGCTACGGGGTCGAAGGGGAAAGGCCTTAGCCAACCCCATGGGGTCGGCCTCGGCCTCCCATGGGGGGTTGGCCTTGGCCTTCCTCCCCCGGTTCTTCACTTTTCGCGTAAACTCCTTTTTTGCACTTTCTTCGCTTTGTACGTAACCTTGGCACCTTGATCGCTACGCGGGCACGATTCTTGGCAACACGCTCGTTGTAACGCAACTTCCGGATTCACCATTGCTCATCAAAACACCTACCGACGGCGCGCCCGAAGTTCGCAAAAGGAGAAGTGGCCTTGGGCTCCGAAAATGGAAGTTGGCCATTTGGCCTTGGCCAACCCCAAGGGGTCAGCCTCGGCCTTCCCCAGGCCTAGGGGGTCGGCCTCGGCCTCCAGGAGGGGTTGGCCTCGGCCATTTTCCCCGGTGGTTCACCCCTCCGCGCAAACCCCTTTTTCGCACTCTTTTCGCTTCGTACGCTTTGCGCGTGACTTTGACACCTCGTTCGTCATGTGGATACGATTCACGTCGACACGCTCGTCGTAACGCAACTTCCGGATTTGCCATTGCTCATCAAAACACCTACCGTCGGCACGCCCAAAGTTCACCGAGGGGGGGAGTGGCCTTGGCCTCCCTTCATGGGAGTTGGCCATTGGCCTTGGCCACCCCCTAGGGTCGGCCTCGGCCTCCCCAAGGGGTCGGCCTCGGCCTCCCCAAGGGGTCGGCCTCGGCCTCCCCAAGGGTGGTGGCCTTGGCCTTCCCCCCAATGTTTGGCCTATGGCCTCCCTGCCCGCGCGCACTTGTTTCCTTGAGTCTTCGCACCTCCGCGATGTTTACGGACGTTCGTACGTTAACCTCGCGACATCCGTCGCACATCAACCTCGTGACGTTCGTCGCCCGTGACCACACACCGCTCCCGCGATGCCCGTCGCCCAAAGTCGCGCGCTACCGCCGAATGACCCGTCGCCGACAACCGCATACCATCACTCCCAACTTTGTATTTACTACATGTTGCATTCATTATTTTGTTATCACAGGCACACTCAACTCACGTCCCGTCTTCAGAACACCCGACCCGCGCCCGTGCGTCATTCTCATGATACGTGCCTCGGCACCAAGTATTGTCTCTGTGACGTTCGTCGCCGCGCCCGGGCGCCATTCTCATGATACGTGCCCCGACACCAAGTATTGCTCCGCGACGTTCGTCGCCGCGCCCGTGCGCCATTCTCATGATACGTGCCCCGGAACCAAGTATTGCTCCGCGACGTTCGTCGCCGCGCCCGTGCGCCAATCATGATATGTGCCCCGACACCAAGTATTGCTCCGCGACGTTCGTCGCCGCGCCCGTGCGCCATTCTCATGATACGTGCCCCGGCACCAAGTATTGCTCCGCGACGTTCGTCGCCGCGCCCGTGCGCCATTCTCATCATATGTGCCCCCGGCACCAAGTATTGCTCCGTGACGTTCGTCGTCGCACCACTTTCATAACATGTGCCCCAGCACCAAGTATTGTCTCGTGCTGTAGGCACCGCGCCCATGCGCCACAATCATGTTACATGCTTCCGGGATGGGCTCACAACCTTATAGCCATCGCCGTCTCAATCACAAGGGGGGCTTCGGCCCTCGTACCGGGATGGGCTCACAACCTTATAGCCATCGCCGCCTCAATCACAGGGGGGGTTCGGCCATCGTACCGGGATGGGCTCACAACCTTAAAGCCATCGCCGTCTCAATCACAAGACGCGCTTCGGCCCTCGTACCGGGATGGGCTCACAACCTTATAGCCATCGCCGTCTCAATCACAGGGGGGGCTTCGGCCCTCGTACCGGGATGGGCTCACAACCTTATAGCCATCGCCGTCTCAATCACGGGGGGCTCCGGCACGAGGACCCCTCGCAGCGGACTCTGAGCACTGAGCTGTGACTATGTCCACTCATGTTACTGTCGATCATCGACACCACCAGGACAATGACCCACGGGTCACTCCGGGACGGGAGCAGGTCCTCGGAGGGCATCGCGCCTAGTCCGCCTGGCAGTTGGCTACAGGGGTAACCCTCACCGCTGTCAGGTTCTCCGCGTGTCTCTTAACACACCTCGTGGGATTTGGTAAGGGCTTGGATCGGTGGCTGGGGCAACGGGCTTACTCTGATCATACTACCGCGGTGTGGTCAGTCTTCTCAGACAGGTAGAGCGACGCTGTGTGAGGCAGGCAACGCGAATTTAGGAACCGGCAGTCCAACGGAGAACCGATATTTTGGGACCCCCTGGTGACGTGTCACTCCCAGGGGACGACATGTGGCACTTTATGACATAAGCACACTGTTTCCTATAAATAGTGAACTTTACAACTCAAAAAGGGACTTCTTCATTCTCACAAAATCACTTTCTCACTCTAGAATGTGAGAGCTCTTGGATTCTAGAGAGAGAAACACAAAATTGGACATAACTTTGGACCGTAACATTGGACCCCAACTCGGACCCTGACATGGACTGTCGACTGCCGGCCCTGTTCGTCTCAGCCTTGTCTTCGCAGCACTGCCACTTCTCACGGCCTGTCTGGGAAGCCTTGCTCTCGGCCCTTACTCCGCCCTCACTGTCTCTCACTTTGCATACTTGGAAGCTGACTCGCACTGCAGCCTTTGTGGCACCTCCACGTAAGCACGAACCCACATTCCTTGGCATCACAGGTCTTCATCCAAAGTTAACCATCAACCCCACACACAGCCTCACCAACCGCCACACAGCCCCATAACGCCTCCTTCCCCTTTTGTTCTTCACCCACCACTACCATACCCCCCCCTAATCCTGGTCTCCCCCACTAGCATCTGCCTACAGTAAATACTTACAACCACTACCTACTCCGCCACAGTCACCACCACCACACCATCACCGCCGTTCAAGACCAAAACCTAGCCCTAAATGTTAAGCAACCACCATGAAAGCTGACAAAGACCACCTACTCCGCTACAATCACCACCACCAAACCACCCTCGACGCCGCCGTTCAAGTCTCAATTACAGCACCATGAAAGTCGCACATATCTGCGCGAGTGTGCGTGTGCCCAGATATGTGCGAAAGTGTGTTTGTCTATGCAAATCTTTGCATGTTCACTGTGCGGCCAACACCGATCCACGGTCACTATAGTAAGCAGAGATTGGTAGCCGCCAAACCCACCATTGGTCGTTGAAACCATCACCACCGCCCCGCCGTCGGCCGTCAAACTCACCACAGTACACACTTCCACCGTCCCTGGGGTTTTTTTTTTTTTTTTTGAGGGGTGGGGGAGGAGGAGGGAATGTGCAGCATTTTTTTTTTTCTTTTCGGTTAGCTGTTTTGTTCTTGAGTTATTTAGTACGTAAAGCTATTGGTTCTTCAATTATAGAGTTATATGCGGCAATCTATAGGCTGAATGGGTGGAGGTTGAAGGTGATGTTGTAAAGCTACGAGTTCTTCAACTTGTTGCAGTTGATGTTGCTTCTTCTGAAGAAAAAAATTACAAAAAACTTCATTGGCATTTTCAAATACGGTATGCTGACATATTGTGTTATAACAGAAGGGTACATGTGTCACGAATCTTTACGATTCTGGTCCGCCTTGTAAGATTTTCAAAGTCGATGGAGTTGACAAAAATTATACCCTGGCGTCAAGGAGTTCAGTGATATTATACCCCCCAAGACACGTTATTGCCAAGACAAATATAGGAAAATCTTACACATTGGAATCTTAAGCATAAGAGGAAGGTAAATCACACATAAGAGAGTAGACCTACCACATGATGGATTTCTTAAATAACATTTCAATAAAACAATGGCTATTTTTATTTCATTTTCAGTGTCAAGCATCTAGCAGAAGTGATACCCAGTAAACATATGCTGGGAGGCATCATGGCATACCAAGTATATCTAAGCACAAGAGCGACATGACAAACACAGGGCTGGGAGGGATCAGCAAATCACTAAATAGGCCTCAAAAAAAAATATTTTGACCTCAAAATGTCTTCACCAGAAAAAGGCAGAGAACTATGAGATAAAAGTTGACAAACACAAACATCCAAAAGTTACATTCCAGTCTATTCACTTGAGATCGGTTACTTCTATGAGACTCTTGAGATTGCCAAGTTAGTAGTAAGTACACATGCAAGTACTACCTACTCTCCCTCTCTTGCATGAGCATGCACGAGCATAGGGGTGTGGACTTGTAAGGCAAAAGAGGTATTACAGTGCAAGCATGAGCATCAATCATGTGGAAAGCGAATACTTGCAGCATGCATTAAAGTTTATCACCACAACAACTCTCCTAGGTTTGTACTCATACGAGTAACCATTATACATCTGAAGCATCAAAGCAGGTGGTCGGCTAAGGACGTTGAAATGAGAATCACTAACCTTACAAGCTCCAGGATTCTTAAAGTGAATTATCTCATGTAATTGGTAAAATGGTGGAAATAGCTAGGATAGCCACAAGGATCAGAAACTAAAGAACAAGCGTATCTAAATGATACTTTAGTTTGTACAAAGAGGCAGGGCCAGAACTGTTATGAGATACCACCTACCAAGGAAAATACTTGATACAACAAAGATGTGTTGGCCTCATCCAGATTGGAAAAATTCAGGGATATAGGCGTAGTGGCCGATCGAGCACATCAGTTTTATCCTAGCAGCACTAAGTTTCATTGCGCCCCTGTTTCCTAGAAGAGCTGACACAGTACCCAATTTTGAGAAATCAAACTCCAGGGCAGATGATTTACCAATTCGAACCTTGAAGATAGTCTAAATGTAAGAATAAGTGTAGACTAGAGGCCGCACATGTAACTTGTTTATTCTAGTTATTCTATAGAAACCTAACTCTTTAGCTGCTACAGAGCTGATTATGCTATTGTGCATGCTGCAAAATCTATTTGCTACTGCATCTGTTTTGACCTTAAATGAAATTTTATTAGCACCGCGGCGGACAATAAAGGGCACCATTAACAACTAACGACAAGAGTATGAATTAAAAGTGGATCAGGATCAGTAAGCTGTAGGCCACTTACTACGATAACAAGATCATTTTAATTGGTTGAATAATCAAGAGTACCTACATGACTACATCCTAATTTTGTCATTTTGATCACACCACACCAATCTTTTCCTCGGTTCTATTTTGCTTCTCCCACATTTTAGTATTCTATTTGCTACTTTCCAAACTAACCACCAGTGCATTATAAAGCTTCCAACTTTCCAACTGCTACAGAGGCACCAAGAAGGCATATAAAAGGAAAAAAACTTAAGCAACCTCCAAACACGTGAGATTGATGTACTGAACTGCTTCCAGAACTCTCACAAACTTCTTACCGAGATTTCTTTCCCAGTAAAAATCCATGCTTTACGAAAAAGCTGTAAAATGAGATGCTTTCCAAACTGAAATACGAGGCAACTAAATTACAAGTTCAGATTCAGTGATGTCATTACCTAAATTTAACATGTCAAACGATGTGATCCATACTTATAAAAACTCTGATTAAACCTACTCCATGCATCCAAACAGCATGAACAGTTCAGATAACATCCACGACCGATACCGTGCGCAAGAGTGCATGTGTGATGATCCAACAGCAATATTTAACCCCAAATTCGGTAATTAACGACACGAGACCAAACGGAGACTTCACACAACTAGTAAAAGCTCATAAATTCAAGAGGGTAAGCATCAAACTTACAAGTAAGTAAAATCAATACGTGCGAAATTCAAGCAAATTCCACTGGACCATACACAAGTAATTTCTACATGTAAGTAGAATTAGAATCTACAGATAGAGGAGGAAAGGAAGGTAAACAGCGATGAGTACCGGCGCATGACATGTAAGAGACGGCGGCGTAAGCTCCTCGCTTGGTCATGGCAGATCCTTTGAAGAGCCGCTCCTCGCTTCTCGGAGGAGGATCCGACACCGGCAGCACCGGCGACGAATTCGATGCCATTACCGGCTTTTCGAACAGAGCTGACTCTCTCTATGCGTGTGCGTGTGCGTGTGTTGGAAAGTTGAAGCAGGCTACTGGGCCAGGTAGCAACGACCGAACTCAGGGGGGAGGTGGATTTGTTTCGACTTCAAGACAGTTGAGCAGCCCCCTCCTTTTACGAAATCTTTCTTCTTTTGAAATTTCTCTCTTATCGCAAATGATTTTCTTTTAATAGGCCAATGATGGAATAATTACCTTCTTCAATGGATAGAGTGAAATCCTAGCTTGCAAATAATTTATCTTAGGGACTACGGTAAACAAAACCCCGTTCAAATTATGGCACGATCGTAATAGCTTTTTTTTAAGATCGTATCCTGCCGGTAATTATATTCTTATGGAAGCGAAGATCAACCATACATGATACATGATGGTTTGTGTTGCAAAAATGCTTCTCGTTCATGTGTGATTTTTGCCAATTGAAAAGTTTTAGAGAGAGTTATGCAGTTTTGCCATAGTTTGAGCGAGGGCCGGTCAAACAAGCTTAAATGTAACTTAGTTCGTAATTTTTTTTTTTGTGTGTGTGTTTGGTTATTTTCTTGTTCCTAAAAAGTAGGAGTCAGATAATCTTGAACGCTTTGTTTGACTAGCAAATTCGTTATGTCTATCTTCATATTTCTAAGTTTGGTGAAAAGATTTTAATTTGAAAATTGTATAGTAACACGGTGTTACTATTTGGTTAACAAATGTGAGTTAAACATTCAAATAAAATTGTATTTGGTTATCAAATCCAAATAATCACATATCCATATTTTCACAAATCAGACACGCCCCTTTGTTTCTTCTCTTCTGTACATAAACCCCCACACCCCCACTTGCCCATTCATCATAACTCCCACTTAGAAACCCCCCCTTCATCCTTCGTTTTTTTTTCCCTATCTTTGAACAACCCTCTCCAAACGCAACACAATTTCAAATGGGTGAGGATGTCATGTCATCTTCAACTGGGCCTGGTATCCTTTTCATCAGTATAGGTGGCTAGAAATATCAGATAGTTCAATTTTTTTCTGGAGAAGCTATCAAATTAGCTCCTTCAGGCTGTTTACCCAAGTAGAATTTTATTTTTTGTTTAGTTGAAAATTTTTCAGACAAAAAAAAAAGTACATTATCAAAAATACATTGTTAGCTTTATGATTGGATAACTTAGACTTGCATCTTATTTTGATAATAACTACACATTAATTATGTTCTAATGTGTGCTTTGAGTGAATTCTTAATAAGTTTATATATATACATATGCATGAAAACGCATTTGAGAAGTTGGATACAGGTGTTGAAGCCAAAGAAGCTTAAAGCAATGTTATAGATGCTATGAAAGCATTCTCAAGTCTTATGTCAGAGAGTAACAAATAATACCTAGACTAAGGTTCTGTTTGAATCACTTTCACTTTTAGTTTCTGTTTCTAAAAAAATAAAAATCAATTTAGTTTTTATTTTTTACCAAAACAAACGGTTGTTTGATTCCCAGTTTTTATTTTGAGTTTTGAGTTTTTATTTTTTTGTGTTTAATTATCCAGCTTTATTTTAAATTTTTTCTTTGGTGGTGGTTGCGGTGGCGGTGGCGGGCTTGCTGCGGTGGTTGGCGGTAGTCACCGGCGGTGGCCGGTCGTGGCCGCCAATGGTCGCTGGAGGTGGCAGTGGCCGGTGGCTATGGCGATGGGAAGAGGGTCGTGGTGGTGGTCTCAAAATGAAAACCAAAACTGAAAACCCAAAACTCATAAATGAGAGTTTTCAAAAGCAGCCCTGTTTTAAAAACTGAAGGAAAAAAAAAAATGAAAACTGTGTGCCAAACGAGTGTTTTTCTTCAGTTTACAAAACTGGAGAAAAAACAAAAAACCAAATGGTTTTCAAACGCTACCTAAGTTACTTTTAATTATGATTGATCTTCCTTATTATGTAACTAGTCTTGGGTTGATGATTATGATCTAAAATGACTTTAGAACACCTAAGTTACTTTCCGTACATAGATAAATCAAAATGGGTGAGATGGGTTTCAAAAATATGTGTAAAGTTGACGTATAGTGATTGAATTAGGTGTTTTTGACAACTTGATCTAAAAATGGTGAACAAGCAGGAAAAATAATGGTAACCAAACATACCCAAAACCTCTCAACACACACCATCTTATAGGTTAGTGGGCGCTTTCCCTTTTTCCATTTTAGAGGCCCAGTCTAGATCCTAGTCGGTCCATTTCTGTATTGGCTTGAGGCACAGCCACAAGCTCTGAAAGGTGATCAATGTTTCATTACCAAATGTTTCTTACCAAATTATAGCATCTGCACTCAACAGCGCACTCTATTAATCTAGAGAAATTATCGATACGCTCACACATCATCATCATTTGAAAGATTCCTTGAATTATGAAGAAGCAGAAAGGGATTTCTAAATTTGTAGTCATCATGCAACTGGAATCTTTTGACATCCAAGAAAAAAAATGTTGAAAAGTTTGGTCTAGAAGGCAGGGAATTAATTGCAACCATGTAATAATCAATATGTTGAAGAGTCTGGTCAAGTGGTAGATCCATTTCAACTGGGCAAGAGGTTACATTTGGTCAATCCAGACTCTTTCCCTCTTTAACAGGATTCACGACCGCCTACCATCTTCTTAATCATGTTTCTATGTTCACATTCGCTAGATACTGTTCTTAATAGTGAACACTTCTAAATGAACCCCCCCCCCCCTCTCTTTTTGACTTTTTATTTACTTTTATTCACACTTTACATAAATAATTAAATCATCTCACGGAAAGGTATAAAAGTCAAACTACATACTATACGTGTCAAGACAAATAGTTTCAACGAATTTCTACGAACCCATGTTCCTAATAATTCTCGCCCGCAACCCCAAGTTTCTAATCTCTCTCATTCTTTATCTGGTTACAACCACCACTGCAATTAAAAAAAAAAAACCATCCCCATGAAAATAAAAGTAACCCGCTTAATTTCTTTCTAAGTTTTGACATCAAACAATTTCTACGTATACACATATGACACTCAAGCAAACTCTAGCATTACTAGATATGCACCACCAAAATCTTGTTATGCCTATTTTATTAGTAGTTTAAAATAGGATGATAACAAATTCATACCCTTTTAGTTATTCACGCCCTTCTGTCACTAAATGTCAAAAAAGTGTTACGAATACATCTTTTAAAAAAAGGTTAATAGCGAAAATATACCCTCATATATGGCACGTTTGCAAATTATATCTCAGACCTTTCAAAATAGTTTTTTTATCCACCAAACTATGGCATGATTCTGGTGCCCACACCCTATTAGTTTTTCCGTTAACTGCGAGGGTATTTTGGTCATGTCACTTTTTGCCAGGGTATAAAAATACAACGTTAACAAAATGTTAAGGTATAATTTTGCAAACCCTAGTTTTGAAAATTTTGGTAATTTACACAGATTTATTATGAATTCTCAATTCTGAATTTTAAAATTTGAATTTTTTAAAAAAAATTCAGATATGAAAATTTGAAAATTTACACATGAGGACTGTACAGCCCCGCAATCTTTGAAAATTTAAATTTTTGGAATTTGAAAATTCAAATTTTCATTTTTTCAAATTCATATTTGAAAATTTGAAGCTGAAAATATTATACATTAAGGTATAATATTATATGAAAATATGAATTTGAAAATACCTTAACAAAATGTTAATATTTTCAAAATATGAAATTATGCATGTTAATATTTTCAAATTTTCCGTTAACAAAATGTTAATATTTTCAAAATTTCTGAATTTTCAAATTAGAATATGTAATTTCATATTAGAATATGAACTTTCATATTGCCTTTCATATTAGAATATGAAATTTCATATTAGAGTATGAAATTTTCACGTTGCCTTTTAAATATTCTAATATGAAATTTTCATATTTTCATATTTGAAAATTAGAATTTAAAAGGCAAAATTCTAACGACAACTTTCATATTTTCAAATGTGTTAATTTGAAATTTCATATTTTCCGTTAACAAAATGTTAATATGAAAATTTCAAAATGTCTGAATTTTCAAATATGAATTTCATATTTTTCGTTAACAAAATGTTAAGGTATAATATTTTCTAAAAATTAAGAAAATATTATACCTTAACAAAATTTCATATTTTCCATTAACAAAAGTTGAATGTTAAGGTATAATATTTTCACATTTTTTGTTAACAAAATGTTAATACTTTCAAAATTTCATATTTTCAAATTCAATCTTTGGTAATTTTCAAATTCTGATTTGGAAATATTATACGTTAACGTATAATATGAATTTTCTAAATTTTCATTTTAATAATTTACACAAGAGCGTCCCCGCAATCTTTCCCTCTAAAATATGCCCAGGCGATTTGACCAATATGCCCTCAATATGTTGGGATGTACTTTTGTAAACCCTAAATTTTTTTAATAAGTTGGACGGAAGGTAAACTTTTGCAACGTTAACCATATTTTGGTGGATAAAAATGCTATTTTGAAAGTTCTGAGACATAATTTATAAACGTGCCATATGTGAGGTATATTTTTGCTATTAACCCTTTAAAAAATACAAAGATATCTAGTGGTGATGTGGTGTTTCTGTATATAAGCTGCAGTTTTACCTTTCTTGATTGGTTCCATTGTTGATGTGGTTGCTCATGCAGTGTTTTGTTTCCTGTAGTCTTTTTTTGTAGTCATCCACTTATGCCAGATGAGATTGTTATCCGTTTTCTTTCTTTTATTTCCTTTCTGCCCTACTCTCGTGGATTGGGTTGTCATCCATCCTGCTACGACTTTGTAACTTCCCCCTCTCTACTTGGTATATATTTCTACTTTCAATAATAATAGTAAGAAAAGATATATAGTTTAATGCTTCCCATATTGTTTCATTACACGAGCATAGAGGTTACAACATGGAGGAGGTAAGGTCAACATGCCGTGATTCTACCAGTATTTTCAAGCAGTGTAGTCTTGTGGGTACCTTTCTGTTTCCTTCCAAAACCATACACCTATGAAGTCATTCATCATGTATTCTACAGTACATTACAGTGCATGATGCAGAACAACAAGCATTTGTTCTCCTCTACCCCAAACTATTTACGCTCCTCTAAGCCCATACTTATTTCATACCTCTCTTAATCACTCCTGCTAGCGTCAACAAGGCTTTCCTACTCGCTGTCTTATACGTATTCAAGTATCGGTGATCTGCAATCCTATCAGCCGGTAATCCTTAGTATCTCCATGCGTTGCACAGACTCGATGAAGGTTCTGCAAAAGCACCATTTTCCCATCACTCGTTAGATCATATGTATCATGCCAACAGATCTATCATGAAAGAGTTGAATAGAGTCTAGATATATGGCTGGTTGCCGTTGTTTCCGGAAAAAGTGTTACCTCTTTATCGACCAAAACATACTAATGAGACAGGAATGTATGTAGAAATTAGAGAATACGTACTGCCATGGAACGTCTCTTGCCAGCAGCCAATCTCCTTCTCTGTCTTGATACAGTATGGTATAACTTGCACCATCTTTGTCGATCTTCAGGTCTGTTTAGAGGCAAACGCGAAACCTTGTTCTAAATTTGGTTGACATATATATACATATTGCAGAAATGGTGCAACTTCTTGTTCATCATGCACATGCATGGTAGAACAGAAAATTACCCTTAATGAAATTTCAGCATTTAATTTACAATGTGCAAGCCTCTACAGCAATGCATACATAAGTGAAGAGCAATTACTGAAACTATGCATGAATATGCAGCTATTGATATAAAATGATCAATAATGTCATTTGTATGTGAGACGGGAAAACGGTCACTTACATTTGGCAAACATGCTGATCAAAGTGTCTGTGAGCGTCTGATAAGAATGATAAAGATTCAAATCGATTTTCCTTCCTATGCCAACTCCCTGCATCCTGACCTTCACATAAATGGAATTTGTTCTACCACCTCCCCTCACCAGCACCTGATCATTTGCAATCTGGCCCCCTTGATGTTCATGAAGTAGTTTTCTCCTCCATGACTTAATAGGAGGCCACCCCACTAGATGATTTTTCTCTTCATCATCCCTGTCACGTTATTGAAGACATAGACATTAGTACAACTAGGGTTTAATTTCTTCGATTCCCATCTTTGTCTAACCAGTTTTGCACATTCTATGTACTCTGTAAATGCAAGAAAAAAGGTGAAATCTAGCTATTCATGCACAATATAACTAATATTAAATTGTACATTAAAGGTACTTAAACAAATTATAACTCAATTACCAAACCCATCTGTTCTTCACATCTAGTAGTGTCCACACTTTTTATTGCATGAATTTAAACACTAATGACTTATGTATGTGCATTCGTGAAAAGGGACTGTTAGATGCATGAAAAGAGAATCGAGAAAAGGAAAAAAAGAAACAAGAAGGTAAAATTATCCAACTTACTTGTTGATGGTGTCAGAGGCAATATTCTCTGGTACATTACCATCATCTTCCTCATTCGGCTTGTCATTCCATGAAACCAGAGGAAACGTTTCATTCTGTTGCCCACCATTCTCAAATGTCTCGGCAAAATAGCGCTTCCCTCTTTGGTGGTTTTTGCTTGCGAAATGGCAAAAATTGCTGCTCACCATCTCTTGTTCTGGCTCGAACCAATATTTGTTTAGGTCAAACCCTTTGATTTGAGAGTGGATTGGAAGGGCAAGACCAAGTTCAAGTTCAAGTTCCATTGTAGAAACTAAAACAAACAAGAACCAAATTTGAAGTAATACAATAAGATCAAAAGCAATATATATAAAAGAGCTTTTAAGGACTGCTATAAGGTTCAAGCTTCTACTTATCAACTATAAATACTGGCATCATGTTCGTGCGTTTTGGGAAGGGGGGGGGGGGGGGGGGGGGGGGGGCGGTGGTGGGGTGTTGAAAGAGAGGAGGAGAAAAGGACCATTGTCGGTTCGGAAAGGGATGAAATTAGGGACACCATTGAAGTTGGGTCGGCCAAAGGTGGAGCATCGATACGGACAAGTGAGAAAAGGGTGTGCCATCGTGCCAAGACCGGCTAACCCAACCCCTTTTTAGTCCTAACCATGTTGTCTCTGTGTCCCACAGTTGCAAATCTCTCTCTCTCTCTCTCTCTCTCTCTCTCACACACACACACACACACACATATCTAGTTTGTGGGAAGAAAAAAGAATTGCAAGTAGTTGATGAGTTTGTTTATGAGAGTTGATAACGGTATAACTAATAATTATTTTACGGAGGATCGGATTCTGAGTATCAAAGATACTTCAAATTAGTGTAGTCCCACTTTATCAAAGGTTGGAATTTAAATAAGCTAATGAACAAAGGTCTAAGGTCCCCCCATGCAGGGATATTAAGTCTATTTTTGTTATATGTGAAAACTGATTTTAGTCCAGATATATTATTACAATAGAGATATTGTACACTAAGTCCAACTTCGACGGTCTCTCTCGATGGTGAGTGGGCTAATGGGTATGGGTGGGTGGGGGGGCGGTGCTCTCGAGAATTTTTTTTGGAAGGGTACTTCCGTAATAATGTATTTTTTTAGCTCTAGGGTTTTCTTGTATATATGTATGTTTGGGCTTGAAAATACAGTGAGGGAAAACGGCAACCAAGAGTGGTGGCTAGGGTTTTTGGTTGTATACATTCATGAATAGTTAAATCAAAGCCTAGTCATACTCAAAAGACGTAGTCGTGAATCTCGTAAATCTTATGTTGTGCATTTGTTTGCTTTGATATTTCTCATTTTTATTCTTCGATATGTTGCTGCGTTGTTACTACGTTTCTATAGCAGTTCCTATCCTCATTTTACTCGTCGGGCAATCTCTACATAAATTGGAGTCGTATTGCACGGGGATTATTGCTAATACCAGTGCAACGTAGGAGTCCAATTTCTACCCCTATGCCCGGTTATTATTGCTAATATTGTATAACGCCAAGAGTTTGGTCCTCCTCAACAGGCAAAGCAAAAAAATTTGAAAACAAAAATTCAAATGTGCTCCATAGCACGAAAGTCGTGTAGATCAATATCTTGATAAGGTTTTGAGTCTGTGACAAGGTTATCAAGTGGTCTGCTAATTAACTAAAGTTTAAGCTTGATAAAGTAGACTAATGTTGCTTTAATCCTTTTTCCTTTTCACCTTTTACGAACATCGTTCCAAAGTTCACCTCTCCAATGATTTCTACACAGTAAAAACATTCTCCTAAAGAACCGATAATGATGCCTCGTGTTGTCCTTGATTCTCCCTTGAATACTAACTTTGTCAATGACAATCATTTTCGTTGCCAAAATATCTTCGACCACATGTGTTCATTTGTCAAAAATATGCAACGTGTCGGCAGATGGCCGTCAAGCACGTCATGATGCAGCCACCCTAGTCATTCAAACCTTCCATAATTATGTGAAAGAAGGTACTACAAACATTCTCTTGATTTTCTTGGTTTTATTAAGGTTTGTTCCTTAAGCATGCTCTTGATTTCCTTGATTTTAATAATGGGGATTCTTTCTGTCGAAGATTAGTTCAACAGGTTGAGGTCAATTACAGGAAAGAGAGTACTGGGTGTTAATGATCCTAGACAAAGCAACCAACAACAGCAGATTTAGTGTTTGGTACATGTTCTTTGGCTCCAAATTGAGTTGAAAGTGTAGGGTTGTATCAGTGCAAACATCCCTTTTCTATTGTTCGGAACTCGGAAGGAATATCTTGTGAAGTTCACGTGGTAGCCTGCCTGCATGGGTGCATGACCTTGTAGGCCTTGAACCCCCAATCTTGTTGTGTACATTGCCCACATCCCTTTACTCCGTTCTAACTTACGGTTAACTAATTTTATGCTATTTTATTATTAAAAGATGCAACATTTAAGATTTTTGCACCGAATCGATATTGGATCGAGAAGGACCTACTTTGGTGGTTATATTACGAGGTATAATATCGATAAACGGTGAAATTAGTTAAAATTTGAATTTAGCATCACCTGTGTATATATTTTGTGTGTGTGTGTGACTCTCCTTTGGGACACCATTATTACCAAAAGAAAAATAACATAGAAAAAGCTCTTTGCCTGGGCAAACGTACAGTACAGTGGGGGAAGGCTAACTATTGAGTACAGGCTTGAAGGTTCCATGGTCTGCGTCCTCTAGTAACAGGAAAATCTATTCTGACAACAATGTCTTCCTAACCACACAACACGGAATATGGGTCGCATGGGTACGTGCTGGACTGCACGTGTGGTGGAACCTGGTGAGGACCATGCGTAATTTCGTTCTGTCTCTGGCTGGCACTGCTCATAAATTCCAACCAACAACAGCTAGTAGTGACTTGCAGGATCCAACTCAATATATTCAACAGTTTGATGAGTCCATTTGGAAGTACAAACCAGGGTTGGGTAATTGGAATATAAGCAAGTGGATGGCATGGAGAACAATTATGGTGAGGATGTGATCAGCCAGTTTAGGCACGCACCCACATGATGGGAATCGAGTGGTGGTTGTCACTAGCTAAGATGTCCACTTCTACTTCCGAATTTATGTGTAACACGAGCACGCTCCAATGCCGGTTTGAACCTATATGGTTCAAGGCAGGGACCTTTTCCTCGCCTGAGAAAGGAACTTTGCTTTGTCTAATACAACTTAAGTAAACTTCACAACCTTCTAAGCAAAGTCTTTTCTTCTTCCATGTTTTGCTATTATAATCAAAGCTATTCGAGCATTGACGCATAGGTCAGTTGATGCCAGATTATTAGCTTAGCTAGTCTGCATGACTCGATCAAGGTCAATTTTTTGGTGAGAAAAATTACGAGTTTGGATCTCGTCGAGTCCCATAACGAGGTAAAATACCTATACTACCAGTCAATGTCGTCAATCCTTTTTCGCTAACAGTAGCGCACAACAACAATGTAGACAACCCGCGCATCTCTCATATTTGTTTCGTCACACCACAATGAGAACTCAAAATAAGCCCTTTGGTGAGCTGAACAATCTTAAACGGATCATGCATGAGAACTCATTGTAACCTTCAGTACTCATTATTTCTTCAAGGAGACAAACGAATTCCCGCCAAAATTCTTCTGTCATCAGTTGCCTTTTTTGCCAAATTACTCACTAGATGTTGCATCTTTACACACCTAGACCCTGCACACCTTTAACCTTTTTGAATAACCAATGTGTTTAACAAGTTGAAAATAGTTCTAGCGTGTCTTAAATCACGCTACTAGACGAAATTCAACATGACCCGACTTTGACAAAACTTAGCCCCCTTTCATGTCGACCCTTGCAAAATGGGTTGGACCCATATTGATTTGAAGGTGCATAGAATGCTCTTATCTCTCAAGAAACTAGGTCCCAACTCCTAAAGATAGGAAGCATCCCAAGCAGGAGCACCTCATTAAAAGAGAGGCTGCTTCTTGGCTTTCAAGATAAGAACCTCCTTGATCGATTGAGACCCCATGGAAGCAGTTCAAAGCATTTGTACTCTAACGTCTCTTTCACTCAAAGAAACCAACTCACTCTCTTACCATTCCATTCCATTCCAACTTGTCTTTGATGTTGGGAACTTTGATGGATTCTGTCATTTAATTCCCCTACCAACTGCATATGCTTGAACCACGCGTTACAGAGAGTCTCAGCTAGTTCGATCGGTTGGTAACTTAGATATTTTACCGAGAGACCAACAAACAATTTCTGCGTGCACTAAGCATTGAAATAATTAGTGGGTCAAGTGCTTTATAAATCAACAAAAGCAAAGGAACACGCGTGAGGACACGTGGATCCGCTTATTAACAGGTCAATTTTTGTTCATTAGGGTTCTTGCTCCCTTACCGATAAGGCTATCCATAGCCATGCGCGCGCATACATTTTGGCATCTTGGACCACCTGAAATAGCATCAAGGTAGTCCCTGCTGCCCCAAAGCTGGGACAATCTACAAGTACCTTGGTTGATATTACGTGTCGTGAATTTGCCTCATACAGTGCATCAAGGATCCCATTCCGGTTAACTTCATCTACTTTATCCTAACAAGTCTACGCAGTTTGCAATTCTACTCTCTCTCTCTCTCTTTGTTATCCTCTTTGTATTGTTGAGGTAAAAAAGGAAATTAATCGTGATTCGGTCAAATTGATGTATGTCTACGTTGCAGAGATGATTTAAGCTTTACTAAAGAAGATCGAAGGAGATTTACGACAATCTTTTGTATTTCTCTAACCTTGAAGCCATATATATTATATATAAAGTCACGTGTTTTGCATGCAAAGTCGGCATTCAAAATATATAAAAAAAAGTTATAGGCTGTATTTGATAACGCAATTAAGTACTTCAAAATTAAAGTTTTTAATGATTTTCAATTAAGTGCGTTCGATAACGCTAAACCTTGTATCACTTAAAAAATTAATTCCTATAAAAAAATAGACTAAAATTATGGACTTACTTAATGTTGATCAGTTAATTCTAAGTGATATGGTTAAAAGTTATCTAACATGTTTTTACATAAAAAAATAATTACTACTACGATGCCGCCTCAATTAATTTGCTGGCAATACTGCCTCCACTACACTACAACCATTATTTCATTTTGCTACCACCACCACAATTACCATGACCTAGCCACCACTACCACCACCACAAGGACACTGCCACCTCCACCATACCACTACAAGAAAAAAGGCTTTTAGCGATGGGAAAATCCGTCGCTAAAAGTTTTAGCGACGGATTTACCGTCGCTAAAAGTCCCTCGTATAAAAGCCCGTTACTAAAAGTTTGGCGACGGAATTTTCAAATCCGTCGTCTAATATTGCACTTTTTGCGACGAACTTATTTATTAATTAGCGACGGAATATCCGTCGCTAATTATATTTTACGTATTTTAATTTATTTTATGTTTTGTGAAATTAGCGACGGAATAAATGTTTTAGCGACGGAACATTCCGTCGCTAAATAAAATTTTTGGCGACAGAATATTCCGTCGCTAAAAAGCTGATAGCATGAACACTTTTAGCGACGGAATTAATCCGTCGCCAAAAGTAAAAAAAAATTTAAAAATATTTTTCTATTACCCAGACCTGTAATAAAAATTTCAATTCTCAAGAACAATGCACAATAATCAATACACAAAGAAATATATATAATCAATCATAAAAAATGTTTATTATAAAAAAAACTCATGATGTACAAGCCGGAACTGGATACAGCCGGTTAGGGGAGGGAAGAAGAGTATAAGTCGGGCGCGGGGGGGGGGGGGGACAAGCTGGGACCGGCCATGAGAAGTGGCTCATCAGGGGTTGCCAAGTCCCGGATCTGGATCCTGCTGATCTGGGGCCGGCTCGACATGTCTAGTAGCGGTATACCCTGCTGATCCTGCTCCCTTATCATCCTCAACACCACCGTAGCAATGCGCTGGATCTCCTCCTCGTCCAACGGATGCCGAGGAGCCAGTGTCTGTGGAGGGGCAGCGGGGGGTGAGGACGCTCCTATTACGGCACGAGCAGTCGTGCTAGGCAGGCCGCGTATGCGGCCTTTCGGCCGATTGACGACCTCCGGTGTATCCAGCCATCGCTTCAACTCCACAGTACTTGCACCCATACTAGTGGACGCTGATGACTGTCTGGACTGCTGCTCGGACCCCCTAAGATGTTCATACGAGGCCTGCAAAAATAGAAATTTGATGCCAAGGAAAATGGGTTCGTACTTACGTGGAGGTGCCACAAAGGCTGCAGTTCGAGTCAGCTTCCAAGTATGTTGATGTGAGACACAACAAGGGTGGAACAAAGGCAGAGACTAAGGGCTTCCCAGACAGAGCTTGAGGGTGGAAGTGCTGCGAGGGCGATAGCGCATGATGAATATACGACGACAGTCACAGTCCGATGCTTAGGTCCAAAGTCAGGGTCCTGTATGTTTCTCTCTCTAGGATTCTAGAGTGAGAAAGTGAAAATGTGAGAGAGTGAAGAAAAAGTCCTCCAAATGAATTCTTAAGACCTCTATTTATAGAGATTGAGATAATGATGTCATGAACCGACACGTGGCGCTCCCCGGCAGTGACACGTCACCGGGGGGTCCACGGGTGCCGGTGCTTCATGGACTGTCGGATCGCATATTCAACCGGCCTGCCCCGCACAGCGTCGCTCTGTATGTCTGGAAAGACTAGCTCTCACAACGTCGGTGTGGCCAGAGAACCCCTTGATCTAGCCTCCAATCCAAGCCCTTGCGGAGTCCCACAGGCCTGGCAGCAGTGGGGAAGATCCGACGCCCAACAGCCAGGTGAACTAGGTGCAATGCCCTCCGAAGACCTGCTCCCGTCTCGGAGTGACACGGGGGTCATAGTCCCTAGAGGTGCCGACGCAAGCCCCCAGTGCCGAAGCACGTAGGCCAGTCACGCAGGCACCCTGACAGAGATAGTGTCCCGGAGGAATCGCTTATTCCGCAGGCCGAGGTAGCATCCCGGAGGAGCCGTCTACCTGACCGGCCAAGGTAGCATCCCGGAGGAGCCGTCTACCTGGCAGAAGGGGAGTCTTCGTGCCGGAGCACTTGGAGCTCCCTGGCAGAGATAGTGTCCCGGAGGAGTCGCCTATCCCCGCGGGTGAGTCCTTGTGCCGGAGCACTCGGAGCATGTCAAGGTAGCATCCCGGAGGAGCCGTCTACCCGACTGGCCGAGGTAGCATCCCGGAGGAGCCGTCTACCTGGCGAAAGAGGAGTTGAAGAGCTCCCTGGCGGAGATAGTGTCCCGGAGGAGTCGCCTATCCCCGCGGGTGAGTCCTTGTGCCGGAGCACTCGGAGCATGTCAAGGTAGCATCCCGGAGGAGCCGTCTACCTGACTGGCCGAGGTAGCATCCTGGAGGAGCCGTCTACCTGGCGGAAGGGGAGTTGAAGAGCTCCCTGGCAGAGATAGTGTCCCGGAGGAGTCGCCTATCCCTACGGGTGAGTCCTTGTGCCGGAGCACTCGGAGCGAGTCAAGGTAGCATCCCGGAGGAGCCGTCTACCCGACTGGCCGAGGTAGCATCCCGGAGGAGCCGTCTACCTGGCGGAAGGGGAGTTGAAGAGCTCCCTGGCAGAGATAGTGTCCTGGAGGAGTCGCCTATCCCCGCAAGATGATGTACACTCTGGAGAGTGGGTTGAAGCATGTTCCATGACCAAGGCAAGGTGCGCATGGTGTGATGAATGAGTGTGGTGCCCGGGGGCATGATGACATGATTGTGGTGCATGGGCGCGATGAAGTGAGTAAGGTGCCGGGGGCACGTCTGTGACAATGGCGCAGCGCATGGGCGCTTAAAGAGTGTGGTGCCCGGGGGCATGATGACATGATTGTGGTGCATGGGCGTGATGAATTGAGTAAGGTGCCGGGGGCACGTCTGTGACAATGGCGCGGCGCATGGGCGTGACAGAGTGCGTAAGGTGCTGGGGGCACGTTTGTGTCAATGATGGCGCATGGGCGCGACATAGTACGTATGGTGTGATGAATGAGTGTGGTGCCCGGGGGCATGTAACATGATTGTGGCGCATGGGCGCGATGAAGTGCGTAAGGTACCGGGGGCACGTCTGTGTGACAGAGAGCCTGGGGGAACGGCTGTATCAGCGGTGCGGCGTAAGGGCGCGGCGGAGTGTTGAAGTGCGACGCCGGACACCGGCGACGGGGTCGCAGAATTGTGTCCGGGCGACGGGGGTCGCAGAGTTGTGTCGGGATGACGGGGTCGCAGAGATGTGTCCGGGCGACGGGGTCGCGGAGTTGTGTCTGGGCGACGGGGGTCGCGGAGTTGTGTCTGGGCGACGGGGTCGCGGAGTTGTGTCCGGGCAATGGGGGTCGCGGAGTTATGTATGGTCCCTTGAAAAGAATTGAATGTGCTAAGGATGGAGGCCAGAGGCCAACCCTTCGGGGAAGGCCAAGGCCAACCTCATGGGGAGGCCGAGGCCAACCTCATGGGGAGGCCGAGGCCAACCTCATGGGGAGGCCGAGGCCGACCCCAATGGCGAGGCCGAGGCCGACCCCATGGGGGATGGCAAGGCCAACCTCCTTAGGAAAGTGCCATGGCGCATCGACGGGCGACGGGCGAAGTGCGACGGTCGAAGCGTGATAAGGCTTCGTGCGAAAATGAGCTTCTTAGTGACGAAGTAACGTGACGAAAGTGAGAAGTGCACGTGACTTGAGCGTGCATGCTTTGACCGGTTGTGAGCGTTGAAAATGACTGTTGCTTGTGCGGACATGTCATGCAAAATGGGACCATAATGGGCCTTTGGGTACGACCAGAATAGGTTGGGAACATAAGCCCCTTGCGTGTGGTGTGCGCGGAGGGACAACCCGAGTGAGCACCGCACGCATAAACACTTAGCAAGATTTTTATGTTGTTTGGCCGACGAGTTGTTGACGTCGTCAATGCATGATGATGATGAAGAGTAGGTGGCTCGAGCCACCTCATGCACGACTTACGAACGCCTTGGGATGCTTGGGTGTTGACGCAAGGGCATGATGATAGAGCGCAGGGGTGCGAGCACGAAAATGGCGCTCGGGCGACGAACGACGAATGTCGCGGAGACGTCACCCGGGCGATGGGCGACGAAGGTCGCGGAGACGTCACCCGGGCAATGGGCAACGAGGGTCGCGGAGACGGCGCACGGGCGCTGGCGACGGGGGTCGCGGAGACGTCGCCCGGACGACGGGCGACGGACGACGAGCGTGGAACAAACAGTAGGAGTAAGTGGTTCGAGCTACCTCGCGCACCACCTACCATGGATGTTGATGTCGGAGGACGTCGTCACATGGGATGTGATCAAATTTGCAAAAAAATTTCTAAGTGTAAAAAAGTATGAAATGTGTAGGGGCGCGATGTGCGCGATCAGGCGTCGCAATGCGCGGGCAGTCGACGACGGGCGCAGGGGCACGAGCAAGGGAAGGCGGTCAATGTTGCAATTTTTTTTTATGAAGTTGCCGGCCTTGGATGTCGGCCATGATGTGAAGGTGAGAAGGTCGAAGGTGGCGGGGTGGACTTGGGTGTTGTGACTGAAGTGAAAGGTTGGACGCGAGGCACGCGTTGGTCGTCATGATGATTTTTTTTTTCGTGCACGCTTGTGAGGATGATGGTTGGTGATGGTTGTCGGCCGTTGGGTGAATGTGTGTAGGCCGAAGTTGGCGGGTAGACTTGGATGTGGTGACCGAAGGGAAGAGGTTATGGGTTTGAAGGAAAAATGAGAGATGGAGAGGTGGTTGAAGGTTAGTGGCCTTGGTGTGGAGAAGGCCGAAATGGGCATGGATGATGGTCAAGCGTTAGTGTTGAAGGTTGGCCGAGGGTGAAGAAAAGAAGATGAAGGTTGAAGGTAGGTGAATGTGGAATGTAGAAGGAGGTTCGGCCATGGGGGAAGGATGGGGAGTGGGTATGGGGATGGAGAGCCAAGGCTGGCCGACCAAGTGGCCGAGGCCGACCAAGGCTGCGAGGCCGAGGCCGACCAAGGCCCCTTGGCCAAGGCCGAGGCCGAGCTTGCACGGCGCGGGGCAGGTTGCGGGCGAGGGGGAAAGGGGAAGGGGGCCGAGGCCGAGGGGTAGGGGGAAGGGAAAGAGAGGGAAGGGGGAAGGGGAAGGAGGGAAGGACGGGGTTTGGGTCGGCCTAGGGGAGGGGGTTGGGGAGGCCGAGGCCAAAGGAGGGGATGGGGAAGATGGAGGGGAAAAAGGAAGGGGAAAGAAGAAGGGGGCGGCGGCGGCGGGATGCCGCGGGGCGAGGCCGAGGGGGGGGAAGGAGGGGCGGGGGAGAGAAGGAGGTGCGGTCGGGGGGGTTATCGCCGGTGAGGGGGGCTGTCGGCCGAATGGCGAAGCCGAGGGGCTGCGGCGTTGCAAGGAGAAGAAGGCAGCGGCCGCGCATGGTGAAGAGAAAGAGAAAGAGATGATAGAAAAATTAGGTTTAGGGTTTTCTGGGAGGGACGCGGTTGGGGTTCGGGTGGGTCGGGCATTTGGGCGCGGACAGAGAGAAAGAGGGGCGCGGGTCGGTTCGGATCGGGTCATATGTGTTCGCAGGTAGGGTTTGCTCAGATTTTTTGAAATTCAAATAAAATAATAATAATAATAATAATAATAATAATATATATATATATTTTTGGACAGCCCTTAAGAAGGAGCCCCCAATGACATTTTCACAATGTGCAAGATGAGAGTGAGAGAAATGGGATGGTGGGAGAATGAAAACTTTTTTCATAAGGAAGAGAGAAAATTATGTATGAAATGGGAAGAATGATGGTGAGGGAAGAGAGGAAAGAGTGAGGGAGAGTGATGAGAGCATGAATGTGGGGAGTAGGGGGGAAGATGAAAAACTTGAAATAATTCTTAGTGTTGCAATTTTGTTTTTTTGAGTTCAGGCAAGGATGCTAAGGGGAGGCCGTTGAAGGTGGTGACCCGGCTGCGAAAAAAATGAAATTTTTTTTCTAAGTGTTGGGCTGAGACAAGGATGCAGGGAGACCACTGAGGATGATCATCGATGACTGGTTGCGAAAAAAATGATTTTTTTTTAAGTGTTGTGTTGAGACAAGGATGCCGAGGGAGACCACTGAGGATTATCATCGATGACCGGATGTGAAAAAAATGAAAATTTTTTTAAGTGTCAAAAAAAGTGAATGAAGGATGATGATGCGCTCGTTACAATGTAAGGGCGAAGGGATTGAGAAATGGTGAAGCCCACCAAGGGGGTGGGTGATGGTATGAAGGGTGGTGTCAAGAGACTTGTGCAAGAGCAATATAACTTGAAAATTTTCTAAGTCAGGAAATGACGGCCTCTTGGATGGCTGGGTTGAGGTTGTGACTGGTAGTCCTGGTAGCCCTTCGTTGCTGAGGCATGGTTGCTGAGTGCGGAAGATTGACAGACTGCAGTACGATGCTCACCTCTCCAGCGGAGTCGCCAAAATGATGCCAAGGAAAGTGGGTTCGTACTTACGTGGAGGTGCCACAAAGGCTGCAGTCCAAGTCAGCTTCCAAGTATGTTGATGTGAGACACAGTAAGGGTGGAACAAGGGCAGAGACCAAGGGCTTCCCAGACAGAACTTGAGGGTGGCAGTGCTACGAGGGCGATAGCGCAGGATGAATATACGGCGACAGTCACAGTCCGATGCTTAGGTCCAAAGTAAGGTCCTGTATGTTTTTCTCTCTAGGATTCTAGAGTGAGAAAGTGAAAATGTGAGAGAGTGAAGAAAAAGTCCTCCAAATGAATTCTCAAGACCTCTATTTATAGAGATTGAGATAAAAAGTCCTCGGCCTCACACAGAGTCGCTCTGTCTGTCTGGAAAGACTAGCTCCCACAACGTCGGTGTGGCCAGAGAACCCCTTGATCTAGCCTCCAATCCAAGCCCTTGCGGAGTCCCACAGGCCTGGCAGCGGTGGGGAAGATCTGACGCCCAACTACCAGATGAACTAGGTGCAATGCCCTCCAAAGACCTACTCCCGTCTCGGAGTGACACGGGGGTCTTAGTCCCTAGAGGTGACGCAAGCCCCCAGTGCAGGAGCACGTAGGCCAGTTACGCAGGCACCCTGACGGAGATAGTGTCCCGGAGGAGTCGCCTATTCTGCAAGCCGAGGTAGCATCCCGGAGGAGCCGTCTACCTAACCGACAAAGGTAGCATCCCGGAGGAGCCGTCTACCTGGCAGAAGGGGAGTCTTCGTGCCGGAGCACTTGGAGCTCCCTGGCAGAGATAGTGTCCCGGAGGAGTCGCTTATCCCCGCAGGTGAGTCCTTTTGCCGGAGCACTCGGAGCATGTCAAGGTAGCATCCCGGAGGAGCCGTCTACCCGACTGGCCGAGGTAGCATCCCGGAGGAGCCGTTTACTTGGCGGAAGAGGAGTTGAAGAGCTCCCTGGCGGAGATAGTGTCCCGGAGGAGTCGCCTATCCCCGTTGGTGAGTCCTTGTGCCGGAGCACTCGGTGCATGTCAAGGTAGCATCCCGGAGGAGCCGTCTACCTGACTGGCTGAGGTAGCATCCCGGAGGAGCCGTCTACCTGGCGGAAGGGGAGTTGAAGAGCTCCCTGGCAGAGATAGTGTCCCGGAGGAGTCGCCTATCCCTATAGGTGAGTCCTTGTGCCGGAGCACTCGGAGCGAGTCAAGGTAGTATCCCGGAGGAGCCGTCTACCCGACTGGCTGAGGTAGCATCCCGGAGGAGCCGTCTACCTGGCGGAAGGGGAGTTAAAGAGCTCCCTGGCAGAGATAGTGTCCTGGAGGAGTCGCCTATCCCCGCAAGCTGATGTACATTCCGGAGAGTGGGTTGAAGCATGTTCCATGACCAAGGCAAGGTGCGCATGGTGTGATGAATGAGTGTGGTGCCCGGGGGCATGATGACATGATTATGGTGCATGGGCGCGATGAAGTGAGTAAGGTGCCGGGGGCACGTCTGTGACAATGGCGCAGCGCATGGGCGCTTAAAGAGTGTGGTGCCCGGGGGCATGATGACATGATTGTGGTGCATGGGCGTGATGAAGCGAGTAAGGTGCCGGGGGCACGTCTGTGACAATGGCGCGGCGCATGGGCGTGACGGAGTGCGTAAGGTGCCGGGGGCACGTTTGTGTCAATGATGGCGCATGGGCGCGACATAGTGCGTATGGTGTGATGAATGAGTGTGGTGCCCATGGGCATGTAACATGATTGTGGCGCATGGGCGCGATGAAGTGCGTAAGGTGCCGGGGGCACGTCTGTGTGACAGAGAGCCTGGGGGCACGGCTGTATCAGCGGCGCGGCAGAGTGTTAAAGTGCGACGCCTGGACACCGGCGATGGGGTCGCAGAGTTGTCTCCGGGCGACGGGGGTTGCGGAGTTGTGTCCGGGCGACGGGGGTCGCGGAGTTGTGTCCGGGCGACGGGGCGCGGAGTTGTGTTCGGGCGACGGGGTTGCGGAGTTGTGTCCGGGCGACGGGGGTCGCGGAGTTGTGTCCGGGCGACGGGGGTCGCGGAGTTGTGTATGGTCCCTTGAAGAGAAGTGAATGTGCTAAGGATGGAGGCCAGAGGCCAACCTCATGGGGAGGCCGAGGCCAACCTCATGGGGAGGCCGAGGCCGACCCCAATGGCGAGGCCGAGGCCGACCCCAAGGGGGAGGGTAAGGCCAACCTCCTTAGGCAAGTGCCATGGCGCATCGACGGGCGAAGTGCGACGGTCAAAGCGTGATAAGGATTCGTGCGAAAATGAGCTTCTTAGTGACGAAAGTAACGTGACGAAAGTGAGAAGTGCACGTGACTTGAGCGTGCATGCTTTGACCGGTTGTGAGCGTTGAAAATGACTGTTACTTGTGCGGACGTGTCATGCAAAATGGGACCACAGTGGGCCTTTGGGTACGACCAGAATAGGTTGGGAACAAAATTTAAAGATATGTTAGGGCATTAATTAACGCAACAGACATTGAGGATAGAAAGACAAAAAATTAACAACTTAAACAAATAGACTCACATCGATCCGCCGGGCAATATCCGAAACATAGTCGCCGGCCCGGTGCGCCGGGTCCTTGTCCTTCTTACGCACGTACGTCTGATTATACGTCAGAGCTATGACCTCATCCTGCTCCAGATCCAGGTTCTGGACCGCATTCATGTGTTGGACGATGTCGTGTGGCACTGACCCCTCCCCCTGCCCCCCCCCCCCCGTGTGCGTCAGATCTCTGTTCTGTCTGTTCTGGACCCCACGGGGCAATATCCGTCGCAAAAAACATCTTTGAACACTTATCTAGAGCTAAATTAAAAAATACCCCTACTATAAGAACTTCTAAAATTTGAACACTTATACCCTAAACAAACTAAAACACAATAATGTAATCCAATATAACCTAAAATCTAATTCACAACATCTAAATACTGACTTCATAGGAAATCTTGGCTTTTGTCTATTGCAACTGCATTAATTTGACTAGGTCCCTAAAACATGACACTTGAACCTAGACTTACATGTTCATTTTCAAGAGATCCATAACATACACGTCCATAGCCCTCTTTAAGCTTGCAACAGCTCAGCAAGTCAAAGATATAGGCATATAGCCAAAGTATTTTTCATAAATAATGAGCAATATATACAAGTGCAGGCCACCTTAATATCGACTAATCAATATAAACTTGCTTTAATGGATGTAAATCAATAAATCAAAATAAGAGAATGCAAACTATTGAGCAATATATACAAGTGGAGGCCTCTTTTGGTTGTGGATTTCCCGAGGAGCTGGTCTCTTTATAAGCGTCGGAGGTGAAGAAGGAAGCTCTTGGAGCTGATTCCGCCTTGCCTGTTCTGGTGTGTTTGGAAAGACAGAAATATGAGAGCTCTTCACGGACATGAGCTGCCTTTAAGTAGGATTAAGAAACTTTTTTGCTCTCTTTATGGCTGGGCAAAGAGGAATCCACTATTGGTTCCAGTGAAGCCTATCTTGAGTTTTTGGAATGGGGTAAATGTTGTATAGCTAGCTGAGTAGGTATTTTTCTATATATGGATGTCACCCCCTGGTGTTCCTTGTTAATACATACCATAGTTTGTCACACAATACTCGTTAATTTTCACTTCGGCTGCTTTGGATGTGGTATTCACTGCTGTGAGTCCTATCTTTCCTGTAGTAGTTCCATTCTTTGAGTTGGTGGTTTGTTTGTTCTTCCTTTGCTACAACATTTTCTGCTTCTAGTTAGTTGCATTGACCATCGGTGCTTCCCTGGTTCTATGATTGCTTCATGGCTGATGCCCATTCTATGTTGTTTGTGGCTGTTATGCACAACACATGTGTGCTCTGTTTACGTTTTGTTTCATATGCTATTTGAGCTTAATATTCATGGTCCTGGCTTTAGGGATACTCATCTTTTACTTAATTGTGGAGCTACCCACGCTACTCTAATTAGTAGTATTAGTTTGGTTGGCAGGTCCATTATTCTGTGTTTGACTGAACATTACCAATTACCAATCAACAGCAGTGCCTTAGCCGTCTGAAACTTACCTATCATCCAACAACCCACCATCCTAATTTATTGAAACAGTGGGATGTTTGACCAAGTATTGACCTTTTCAGGTTTTCTTTTCTTACATTTTGTTCCATTTTATTTTATTTTTCTTCTTCCCTATTGGCTACAACAATCAACCACCACCCGCGTCACCTCTATCATCAACCACAACCACCACAAGCAAAAGCTTCCTCAGTTTAATGCCTTTAGCATTATCCATTATTCTTATGTTTGAAGAACAATTAGGTTTAGTGGACACTTTCTAATGACATGTAATAGTGATGGCGGCAGTGGAGGGCGGCGGCGTTGGTGCCAGGGGGAATTTATTGTCAACGCGGGCATGAGGGGTCACCGTAGTGGGAATGGTTGGGTCAATAGAGGGGGATCGCGGGAGCATGAGAACATTATTGGTTTCATCTTCCGAGAAGTGCGAGGTGCCTACAACAATCATGTAACACCAGCCCGCGTCACCTACTATCATCGGCCACAACGCGCACAGTTTAAAGCGACGCCTCAGGGATGGGTCGCGAGTTTATACAGCGACGGGGGCGCAAGTTGTGTGGGCGACGGTCGTCGCAAGTTGTGCCGGGCGACTCGCTAGGTGTCCGGCGACGGGGTCGCGGAATTGTGTCGGGCGAGGGGGGCGCGGAGTTGTGTCCGGGCGAGGGCGTCGCGGGTTGTGTGTCCCGGCGGAAGTGGAGGGCTTTGGACGGGCCTCAGTGGACCGGGCCGCCTATGGAGGGGATCGCCATGGGGGCCGACCCCAAGGGGGATCGAAGGCCACCTCCTTAGAAGGCCATGGGTGACGGGCAGCGAGGGTCGAAGCCTAAGGATTCGTGAAAATGCTTTTAGTGACGAAAGTTACGTGACGAAATAGAAGTCACGACTAAAAGTGCATCTTTGAAGGTTATATTTAAAACGAATTTTTTTCGACGGTATCATTATGACCACTTGGGCTTTTATAAGAACTTCGACAAAAAAAGAATTTTCTAAAAACAGTTTTAGCGACAAAAAATAACGTCTTAAACAACTGACTCACATCATCGTCGGCAATATACTTTAGCCGACGCATTTTGCCAGGAATTGTCCTTTTACGACGGTCTTTATACGTCGGAGTATGACCCATCCCTCCCCATTCTGGACCGCAATGTGTTCTGTCGGGTACCCAAAAACTGTATGTCATCTTTGTTTTGTCGTTCCAACACCACGGGCAATTCTGCAAAAAACATCTTTAAACTTATCAGATAAATCTAAAACCACTATAAGACTTCTATTCGAACACTTATACCCTAAACAAACTAAAACACAATAATTACCAACACCATCTCTTCACGCATCAATACCACACCATAGGAAATCTTCGCCGCTATTGCAACCGCCATTTCTAGTCCCTACATCCACTTGAACTGACTCACTGCATTTTCAAGAGATCCAACAACACGAACCATAGCCCCTTTAAAAAAGCTCATAAAGTCAAAAATAGGCATATAGCAAAATTTTTCTAAATAATGAGCAATATATACAATAACCTTAAATCAATAATCAATATAAAGCTTTAATGGATTTCAATAAACAAAATAATTAATGCAAACTTTTCAGCAATATATACAGTGGAGGTTTTTGGTTTTGGATTTCGAGGAGCTTGTCTTTTCAAGCGTCAAAAAGGAATCTTGTAGTGTACCGCCCCTTAGGGTGTGTTTGGAAAACAGAAATATCAACTACTTCACGGACATGAGCTTTTAATGATTAAAAACTTTGCTCTCATTTGATAATCCACTATTGGTTCTACCACTTGAGTTTTAAGTGGTAAAGTTGTAATTAAAGGTATTTTTCTAATATGGATGTCACCCATGGTGTTTTGTTAATACATACAAGTTTGTCACACAATACGCTTAATTTTCAGGTGCTTTGGATGTGGTTTCACCTTGAGTCCTATATTTCCTCAATATCAATTCTTTATTGGTGGTTTGATTGTTCTTCCTTTGCTACAACATTTTCTGCTTCTACTTAGTTGCATTGACCATTTTTCTTCCCTGGTAATAGATTGCTTCATTGAGGCCCATTCTAAGTTCTCATGCTGTTATCACAACACAATTGCTCTGCTATGTCATTTATTTGACTTAATATCACGGTGCTTTATTATACTCATCTTTTCCTTAATTGTGGACTAATTCTAATTTTCTTAATGATTGGCACATTATTCTCTTTTGATGAACATTCCAAACCAACAACAATTTTGCCTTCTCACGGAATAATTACCATCATGTGGATGTAACCAATTAATTTACTTTAAACAGTGAGATGATTTACCACAATTTACCTAAAAACCATCACAACCATTACTGGCTTTTCCCTACAACACCACCCCACAACAATTCACCACCACCCCGATTCCCAAGACTTAGCCACTACCACCACCACCACCACCACAAGAAAACGCCACCTCCACCACACTATTACTACCGTCACCACATTCATGTCTGCCAAAACCATCTAAATATCTATCACACTACAACTACTATCGTAACTGCCATGTCGCTAGATATCACTAACACCACAATTACCAACACCACATCTTCACGCACCACTACCGCCACCAGTGACACTTTTTAGCCGCCGCAGTCACTAACAGGATTTTGGCCCAAAAAATTTAATAAAGTATATAAATAAATGCATAATTGTGGTAAAATGGATAAATTTATAAATGGAACAATTTTCAGACATTTGCTTTTGATTTACTTATTTTTCAGTAAAAAATCAGTTGCTTAAAGTTTTCAATTTTATAAATTCAGCGCTAACGTTTTCAGCACTTAAATTTCAGTTTTATCAAACAACCCCTTAGTTAAAACATAATTAACATAATTCATACATTTATTTAAATCAAATAATAATAAGTAACTTAATTAAAAATTGCTAATCAAAGACTCAAAGCATGAAAAGTTAATTGAAGAAAACATGGTCTTACTTTCAAATGAGAATTGCTAATGTCAATTATCACCAATATTTGTTACTATTTATTATGTCACACCAATTTATTGTTAAAGATAATCCTGACTGTTCCATGTTATATTTTGTTACTCAAGATATAGTGACATTGTAATCAGTTTTAAATATCCTTCACAAATATTTAATTTTCACAAACACTACAAGTATGGCATTGTAGTAACAAAAAGTAAAGAAAATGTCCTAAAGACAAATTAACGTACATAAATTGTTATGTGAGGTGTAGGTGTACATATTAGAGTTGTTCAATTTCTTGTAATACAAATATGTAGCACATATACAAGTCTAAGAAGTGAACATCAAAAGAAATTTGCATTTTAACTAAGTAATATTAACAAAACTTCAAAATTTGTAACCCAAAGAGTTTTACAGAAAGTAAGATGTCTGATGAAAGTTGTGACTAATAAGTGTATAGGAAATGTTATAATATGGAAGGGGTTAGGAGCTCAAATGTTATATTGTTAATACTAAGAATCAAATAAACTCAAGAGATCTAACATGACACGTATAAAAACTCACTTGCTTGGAAAACAAATCTAGTAGTTATAACTTTTAAAGATGTTTCTTCAATTTCTATTGTTCACTTTTAAAATTTTCGCACTTTATCCTATAAGCATCTCTACTAAAGTTAAAAATGTTATCATTTGGAAGTTTTGGTATCATTAGTTATTCATCTTGTTTCTTTCTCTAAAGTGATGTTATTTCTTGTAGGTATAGATCGTTGGGGTTCAAATAGCCCCTCTTTCCTCCCAAATTATATTTTCTTTTGGCAATGATCTAATCTTATTACAATTTTTATGTATTTCTTCTGAAATTTGAAGTACAGAGTAGATCCTTTTTCAATTTTGTTTAGCTTAAGTTTCAAATTTGAAGTACAATTTGTCTAAAGCAATGATTAATCTTAGTATTACCTTCTTTTATTCCTGTAAACAGTCTATTTTATTTTAACCTAACATGATCGTGTTGATCTTAGTGATACATATACGTATAATTTTTCATGTAATTTAGCATTCATTTGTCACAAGATTGTTAATTTTAGCATGAATTTATGATAATACTACACCTTATCTAAAAAACCAACGTGTGTGTGTGTGCGCACATCGTTGTGAAAATGATGTGCGCACACACATGAAAAAATGAATGAAATAATCATAAAAAATGAAAATGAACGAAATAATCATAATAATGTTCACAAACTTGAATCCACAAACTCCACAAAAACTCAAACTCTTGAAAATTCATAACAATAGTTTCTACCCCAGATCATTCATGGAATAATTGCACCCGTATCGTCGAAATAAAACAAAAAAGAAGAATATTACCAATGACATAAGATTTGGAGATTTAAGAAAGTCATAATAACCAATTATTTTTTCAAAGAACAAACAACACATAAACTCACCATAAAATATGAAAAAATGGTCTAGTCGAACACGTAGATATTCTGACTCGACAATATGTGGGTAAATTTAAGTTTGTAGTTATGTGCAAAAGTTAGTATAGTGCATCAGTTCGTCCAATTAAAAAAATATGAAGAAGGAACATAATGATGATACGTGGACTTACGGGTTTTCTACAGAGTAGAGGAATTTAAGATGTTCTTTTTATCGACTTTGTTATTGGCAAGTTTTAATGTTAGGCTGTTTAGAGTTTTCTTTAAAGATGAGCATAGACTAAGATCAAATTTATATGATGGGGATAAATGCGTCCCCATACTTTGGTTTACTGTTTTGTCAACAATGATAAAATGTTGAAATTTAGCAAAAGATACAGCCTCACCTTTATAAAAGTCAAAAACATCCTTAATGCCTGTTGTTCCCAACCTACTTTGGTCTCACCCAAGGGTCCACTGGAAGTCCTGTTTTGCACGACACGTCGATAAAGTCAATAGTTATTTTTCAACGCTCGCAGCCGGTCAAAATGTGCACGCTCAAGGCACATGCATTTTTTTTCGCCTTTTTACGATTTTTGACGCTAGGATTAATTTTTGGACAACTCACGAAAACGCGCTCGTCATGCTTCAGTGTAACACCCCGAACCTTGATAAGGCCTAACCAGTTAGTTTATTTTAAGTGACGACTTTTATACGCAAGATTTAGCATCGATTACCATGAGTAAAATTTTATCGGTAACCTTTAGCAGCAAAATTTTTAGAAACCATAAGTTATAACTTAAGGATGACAATTATAAGTGAAATTGATTGAGGTACTTAGTGACAATTAGTGTAAATGATATTTTTGAAAAAACGTTTAGCGACGATAATTTTTACTTAAGATCAATATTTTATTTAGCAACTTTCAGTGACAATTAGTGAAGCGAGGTTATATAATAACCCGTTCAATTATTCTAGTGCATTATTTTATCATAAATAACTATTTTGGATCTTTTTGTAATTATAGGAAGTTGCGGGTAAATTTAAAATAACTATTTTATCATATATATATATATATATATATATATATATATATATATATATATATATATATATATATATATATATATATATATATATATATAGCGGACAACTATTTTGTCCTGACACGTGACAGTCAAAAAGTTGTCCGCTACATTGTGTAGCGGACGACTTTTTGACTGTCACGACTGACAGGTCATCCACAACCCCCCCGATAGTTGTCACATTAGTCATGTCGCCCCACGACTGTTACTTTGTCCTTATCCCCCCGTCCGCGACACTGTGTAGCGGACCATCTTTAAATAAATACTAAATAAATACTGTCCGCTACACTATGACCATCTTTATAAGTGTTGGAGTTCAGAGTTTCTGCTGCGCCGTCCGTTACACAGTGTAGCAGACGTATAGAAAGAATTTTTTTTCTAAGTGTTGGAGTTTAGAGTTTCTGTTGCGCCATCCGCTACACAGTGTAGCGGACGTATAGAAAGCAAAAAAATTTCTAAGTGTTGGAGTTCATAGTTTCTGTTGCGTCGTTCGCTACACAGTGTAGTAGACGTATAGAAGGCAATTTTTTTTTTTAAGTGTTGGAGTTCAGAGTTTCTACTGCGCCGTCTGCTACACGAGAGTGGGCAGACCACTTAGGAGTGGCCGACTGGCCGTGCGGCGGAAAATGAGTGAGTGGCGTGAAATTTAGGGTTTGCCAGAAAGAACATGTATATACTACATGATTGACGGCTAAGATCAAATGTTTTATTAGGGTAAGTATAGCGGGGCGGGGCGGATGGCAAAGAATACCATACCCGACCCAAACCCGCTACGGGTTTTTAAAAAAAATACCATACCCGCCCCATGATCCGGTCAAAGTAAAAAAAACCCGCTCTTACCGGATCGGGAGGGTCGGAAATCCGCGGGTTAGGAATTTTTTGCCATCCCTACTCATATGTCCATCAGAAATAAAATTCCAGTCTTCGGTCGAAAGATTATAAGAAAAAAATTACAAAAAATTATTACAAATTTGGGTTAAATACACGTTAGTACCCTGAAACTACTACAAAGTCTCAATTGAAGGTCCCAAAGTTTAATTTTTACACATAAGGGCCCGTAGTTTCAAATTCGCAATAAATAAGGGCTTCCGTCCAAATTTGTAACTTTCTTGACAAAACCGTCAGGGGCAATTTTGTCAAGCCATATTTGGTTTTTTAAAATAAAACCCCTTGATTTTTGGAACCCTAATCCATCTCAACACCTCATTTGCATCAAACATTACTAAAGTCCAAGTAACCGAGTTTCTCTTAGGCATTTCATCAAACACCTTCTTAGCAGACCCCAAATCCCCTCTATCCTTTGCAAACAAGTCAATCAAAGCATACCCAATCCACAAATCCGACTCAAAAGTACCCGATCTTTATCACAAACCCAAATAAAATCATCCCAATTCGAGCATAATCCAAAAAGTCATCCCAGTTTGAGGCAATTATGACATGATTAAACATGACGTGCCGAGAAATTGCTCGAAACACTTTAATGTCACCGCACCACCGCTCTGTCCAGTCACACTTGCCGGCGAAGCCATGAAAGACCCAAAGAACCGATCTCAGATCCACAGGCCCATCACAGAGCTCGCCTGGCTCGCCCTTTTTGCCACCTGCACCAAGCTCCTCCTCGTCCCAGCCTACCGCAGCACGGACTTCGAGGTCCACCGCCACTGGCTGGCCCTCACCTATACCCTCCCCCTGCCCCAATGGTACTCCGACGAAACCAGCCCATGGACCCTTGATTACCCACCATTTTTCGCCCACTCCGAGCACCTCAGTACAATGGGTTTCGGCGACCTGACTTAGGCTTTGGTTGTTGGGTCGCCTAGGCTGGTGATTGTGGACCATGTACACTTTGAGTACAATGGGTTTCTTCTAGGGTTTTGTTGGTCTCTCTTATGGCGCTGGAGGAGGGAGGGATTTGTGCGGAGGGTTTGTGTTTGCGGGTTTTTGTTGAGCTTTAAACACTTGTTTGTGGTGGCGCAGTGATGTGATGAGACGGCGCTGGCGATGATGGTAATCTGATGAGATGAGACGGTATGGTGGTGATTTGACTGTGGTGATGCCTATTTGGGTGATTTGGCTTCTCTGTGTATGCTGGATCGTTGGAAGGGCTTGGATAAATGTCAAACTGGGCTGGAAGAGATGTGTGAAAATTTGAAGAAGAAGAAGAGAAAAGAATAGTTGAAGAAGAGAAGAGAAAAAAAATTAAATCTGTCTGGACAATTTTGCCCCTGACGGAAAAGGCTAGAACGTTAGAAATTTGGACGGAAGCCCTTATTTATTGCGAATTTGAAACTACGGGCCCTTATGTGTAAAAATTAAACTTTGGGACCCTCAATTGAAACTTTGTGATAGTTTCAGGGTACTAACGTGTATTTAACCCTACAAATTTCAAACAGACTTGATGGCTGATACAAAAAATTAAAGGTCCACTGTAGCTTTTTCTTCCTCATCTTCGGCGTCATCTTCTTCCTTGTCTTGCAAACCCCCTGGACTTATCCCCAGTGCCTTGTAATGGTTTCACTTGTCATGGTCGGTCATTTTGTTGCACAATGCACACCTTCTCAGCTTTTTAGGTTGAGTTGCCTGTTCAATAGAGCTCTTCATCCGCGTAGATCTCTTACGGCCTTTCGTTTGCGATATAATTGGATCCAAAGGCCGGATATCATTGTCGTTTTCCTCCCCTGGCTCATCATCTTCTGATCCCATTGTAGGCTCGGTGTCAACCGCATTGCTGACTGAAGCTACTTCCAACTGGTCGACGATGGACTCTTGCTGCTGAGCTACCTTGAGGAGATGTTTATATCCGTCCATTGTAGCAGCACCTTTTACGGACAAACGAGTGAACATTATCACTAGATGATTATACTGCAACGTTTCTGATTCTTTAAAGTCAGTATACGGGTGCTCCGGAAAGGCAATGGTACCGTGCAACCTGTTTGCACCTTTCGTCCACCGTGGCAGGACATATTTATCGGGGATTGTCCTGATATTCTTCTGGGTGAAAAACCGCAGAATGTGTCTACACAGGATGCCATGTAACTCAAACTTCTTTCAAAAACATGTCACCGAGTCCGTCAATATGTCGTGGCTCACCGTATAAATTCTGCGCAGCTGCTCAGGGACGAGGTCATTCACGTGCAAATAAACCTTGTACTCACGCGTAGACTTTTCTACCACCTTGTTTATACAGTATCGTCCCGATTTTCGTAGCTCTACTTGGTATAGCATGAAGATCTCCTTCGCATAGACTTTGGCACCGTTTAGTTCCAGCGGGGTCTCAAGCAACCTTTTCCTTTGTTTGTACATGGTTGCAAAGTCTGCAGCCCTTTCTTTCACGAATAACGACGCAACCTCTTTTTATGCAGATATGATGAAACTCTTCAAATTGGTAGCTGTACCCACATAACTATTGAACGTGGCATTCATAGATTCACTCCTGCCCGTCGTTTTCATGCCCGCAGAAAAATGCCTCATCGTGTAAACGCCAATCCATTGCTCTTTGAGCTCGTACAAGTGCTGGAGCCACTCGTTGTCTTGCAATGAGTAATCCTCAACAAGCTTTTCCCACCTCTCCTCAAATTCTTCAATCGTTAACGACTTGTTAACGCATTTGTCAAAATCCTGTTTAAAGTCTGGATACTTTGCATACACGTGATGCAGACGTTCAGGGTATTTGTTGCTTATGTGCCAAATGCACAAGTTGTGTCGAGTGTCTGGGAAGACGGTAGAAATAGCCTTCTTCATTGTCAAATCTTGATCAGTGATGATAACTTTAGGTGCTTTGAAGTTCATTGCTTCCAGCCACGCCCTAAACAACCATACAAAAGAACCCTCGCTCTCGTCCCTTAAGAAGGTGAACTCGAACAGGATGGAGTGATAATGATGATTGACGCCCATGAAAAGAGCGAATGGCATCGAGTACTTGTTGGTACGGTATGTGGTGTCGAAAGTCACGACATCCCCAAAATGCTTATAAGCTAGCCTCGAACGACCGTCGACCCAAAAAATTGTGCTAACTCGATGCTCATCGTCAAGTTTATAATCGAAGGTAAACTACAGGTCCTCAATTTGCATCCGCTTCAATAGACTCGTTGTGGATTGAGCATCATTGAGGTCATATGTGGCTCGTCTTTGGGTTCAGACCGCGTTACGAACGTCTGTCGTGTTAAAGTTTAGATTCTGAATTCCTCCAGCCTGTTCAACAAGAACATTAATCATGTCGGTAGGTCCTAACCGCGCATTGCTCATTGTCTGAATCAGGCTCCTTGCAACCTTACCCATCTTTTTGTGTTGATGCATCTGACTCACCTTAGAAGGGGTTACTAACGGGTGATTGTGTGCCAGTTCCATACTAATATTAAGCCAATGATCTTGTTTGGGTTTATAGCTTACGAACATCTTGACCCGCCAATTCGTGCGCGCAAAGTAGTCCCGTCTTCTACGCGAATATCCTATTTCGTCATCACTGTCATCGTTGCCTACGCGTGTCTCATTTTGCAGTGGGTTTCTGCCCCTATGACACTCGTATAAGCGAGAGCATATTTTCTTTGTTATGTTGCTTGTTCTTGTAGTCTTTATTCTAATGCCAAAACCAACCCTCAATGAATACGCTCGAAAACATTTTTCGGCTTCTTCCAATGTTTGAAATGTTCGTCCTAGATACGGATCACTAGCATCTACGGGGGTGTTGGAGCTCGCCACGAAATCAGACATTGTGAAACAAGACCTATGTAGAATTAGATTACACTTAACTATCAAATGGCGTTTCTTGAACAACCTTCATGAATAGACCAATTTAGGATGACAAATATACCAAACATAATCTCAAAAGTGTCTCCAATTTAACAATTATTAATTTATTGAACATATCAAATTAAAATTACTAAGATAAATAGACAAATTCATCATGCCAAAACACAACAAACATAATCTCCAAAAATTTGAATTTAACAAATTAATTTGTTGAACATCACAGATTAAAACTACTTTGATGAATATAGTGATAAATCCCAAAGAAAACTATATATTCATCCAAAATACTTTATCAAGTGTTCATCATTCACAAACTTACCTTGGTTGAGAGAAGCTTGAAGCAAATGTTACTCGAAGCTTCAAGGGAGCTGAAAATGGAAGCAAGTGAATCTCAAGGAGATAAAAATACTAAAAGAGCTGAGAATTAGGGAACTTTTGGGTATAGATGCAATATTGTCCTCGATACTGTACAGCGGACAGTATTGGGGACAGCTCTGACGTGTGCAGAAATAAACGTACAAAAAATAAACGCTGTGTGTCAGTCCTGACAGTCAAAAAGTCGTCCGCTACACAGTGTAGCGGACAACTTTTTGACTGTCACATGTCAAGAGAAAAAAGTTGTCCGCTAAACAGTATAGCGGACGAAGGAGGAGGGGCAATTTGGTAAAAAAGTCCGTCCGCTACACTATGTAGCGGACGACTGACAGTTTTTGAAAAAAAAAAAAGATCTGGGCCGTCCGACGGACGGCCAGATCGCGCTAGCAAAATCTCCTATTTTGCTAGGGCTATCAACGGATCAGCTCCATATATATATATATATATATGGGGAAAGCGAATATAAGGCTAGCCTCACGCAACTTGCGTGAGCTTAGTGGCAAAAACTACGTAGTTTCGTTAAAAAAAAAGAGGTTAGAAGGCAAATATTTAATTTTTTTCCCCTCTTTCTCTTTTTTTCTCTCTCCCCTTTTCTCCTCCCCGTCTCTCTGTCGCAGGCCTTAGCAACCACCGCCCAACCTCCCAGCACCGCCCAACTTTCCCAATCACCGCCCCAACCTTCTTGCACCGGCCACCATCACGCCCACCGACACCCATCCTCCTGCCGCGACAGTACAAGCAACCCACCGCCCAACCTTCCTGCGCCGGCTATCGTCTCCAATCACCGCCTCACCTTCCAGCATCGGCCACGAAAAATTTCTTCCCTTCCCCGTTTCTCTGTCCCAGGCCCTAGCAACCCACTGCCCCAACCTTCTTACGCCGGCCACCATCACACCCACCGTCACCCATCTTCTTGCCACAATTTTCTGGTTCATGTAGCCAAATCCAATACTGTGGGTGAGCAAGCAAGCAATCAATCAGAGTTTTCAATGGGTATTGTCATGAACTTTGAACACTAATTCGGATTGAAATGGACAGGTCATAGTGTTGTCTTGCATGGATGTACCGTCGAGGACGAGGCAATTGTCGGCACGGGTGCAACACTGATGGACGGAGTTTTTGTTGAAAAACATGCCATGATTGCTGCCGGAGCCCTTGTGAGACAATTCTCTACTGCATTAGCGAGAGAACGGGCATCTTTTTCCCAAAATTCACTATGCGTTTCCCTTTGCTGTACGAGCTGTCAAACTTGCGGATTTTCTTCTAATTCAAGCAAGTTCTAATCTAACCCCCCTCTCAATTTTATCTTGCTTCTTCCATGTTGGACATCTTTTGTTTAATTAGGGTACATGTGAAGAATCTTCACAGGTTCTCACACTTCTTATACTTTTCAAGTCGATCACCAACTGTTCGATGAAAGTCCTAGCCCAAACCATACATCTGTATCGTATCTTAACTCTCGGTAGTATATAGAGAGGCTAATTTCTGGCTTCCTTAGTGTCATTATGAATTTATTTGCCTTCGTGTAGTTTATAGAGTTCCAGCTTACCGTTAGTGTTGCGGCCCTCGTCATTAATGTTGTGGCTGCAATTTCTTCTGGTGATGTATCGTTGAATACTGTGCAGGTTTCTTTCTCTCTCACTTTACTGCTGGCTCGTTGTCACTTTGTTGCATTTATCAGAATGTGTTAAATATAGTAGTACCATTATTGGCTAAGGCAGTTGGATGTTTGGCCGAGATTTCTTATAGATAAGAACCATTGGTCTTGTTTACCCTCCATAATTCCTCACCGAGTATTAACAAGAAACCAAAAGTAAAATTACCAAGTTTGAGGCTATGGTGCACATTCTAGGGTCGACATATGTAAATTCGAAGCTATCATATGTAATAAGGGATATTATTGTGTGAATCTTAAGATATATTTCTTGGTGCAGCTTCTCTGGGTTAATCTCATCATGGATACTCTTGGAGCATTGTCATTTGCTACTGAACCACCAACAGACCATCTTATGCATAAAACTCATGTTGGTCGAATGTTAGTTTTCTTTGGCGGACTATTTATTTAACTAGATCTCAAACCCCAAACTTGGCGTTATTCTGGTTTGTTTATGTCTTATTTGATTAGTAGTTAAATGATGCCTTTGATCTAATACTTGTGAGAAACAACTTATAGGATATTTAATAAACCTATGTAAACCAAGTTTAAGGGTCTCTCTTTGTAATGCAGTTTAATCCTGGATACAAAAACCATGCTCTGCACCAAGGTTTTGTACGTCATTTGAGGCTTAATAAGAATGGTTCGTCTTTTCTAGTGGACGTGAATAAGTTTTTTGATTAATAAGAATGGTACGTCTTCACTGTGCTTGTACTTGCATAATTATGAATTCTCTTGCTATGTGAAGACTGTTTGAGGCTTCAATTTTTTAGAATCAATTAACATGTGACTACAATTTCCTCTTATTTTGAGGCTCGTAAAGTGATATCATGTGATGCCAAGGAAAGTGGGTTCTTACTTACGTGGAGGTGCCACAAAGGCTGCAGTCCGTGTCAGCTTCCAAGTTTCCCAAAGTGAGAGACAGCAAGGACGGAGTAAGGGTAGAGCGCAAGGCTTCCCAGACAGGCCGTGAGGAGTGGCAGTGCTGCGAAGGCAAGGCTGAGACGAACAGGGCCGGCAGTCGACAGTCCAAGTCAGGGTCCTAGTCGGGGTCCAATGTTACGGTCCGAAGTTATGTCCAAAGTTATGTCCAATTTTGTGTTTCTCTCTCTAGAATCCAAGAGCTCTCAAATTCTAGAGTGAGAAAGTGATTTTTGTGAGAATGAAGGACAAGTCCTTTTTTGAGTTGTAAAGTGCACTATTTATAGGAAACAGTGCGCTTATGTCATAAAGTGCCACATGTCATCCCCTGGGAGTGACACGTCACCAGGGGGTCCCAAAATACCGGTTCTCCGTTGGACTGTCGGTTCCCAAATTTGCGTTGCCTGCCTAGCACATCGTCGCTCTACCTGTCTGAGAAGACTGACCATACCATGACGGCATGATCAGAGTAAACCCGTTGCCCTAGCCACCAATCCAAGCCCTTACTGAATCCCACGAGGTGAGTCAAGAGACGCGTAGAGAACCTGACAGTGGTGAGGGTTACCCCTATAGCCAACTGTCAGGCAGACTAGGCGCGATGCCCTCCGAGGACCTGCTCCCGTCCCGGAGCCACCTGAGGGTCATTGCCCTGATGGTGTCGGTGATCAATGGTAACATGAGCGTATATGGCCAAAGCCCCCTGTGATCGTGACGGCGACGGCTATAAGGTTGTGAGCCCATCCCGGTATGAGGGCCGAAGCCCCCCCTTTGATTGAGACGGCGATGGCTATAAGTTTGCGAGCCCATCCCGGTACGAGGGCCGAAGCCCCCCCTTTGATTGAGACGGCGATGGCGATAAGGTTACGAGCCCATCCCGGTACGAGAGCCGAAGCCCCCCCTCTTTGATTGAGACGGCGATGGCTATAAGATTGTGAGCCCATCCCGGTAGCATGCAACATGATTGTGGCGCATGGGCACGGTGCCTATAGCACGAGACAATACCTGGTACCGTGGGTACATGTTACGAAAGTGGCGCGACGACGATCGTCACGAAGCAATATTTGGTGCCGGGGCACGTATCATGACGATGGCGCAAGGGCGCGGCGATAAACGTCGCGGAGCAATATTTGGTGCCGGGGCACCTATCATGAGAATGGCGTAAGGGGCGCGGCGACGAACGTCGCGGAGCAATATTTGGTGCCGGGGCACCTATCATGAGAATGGCGCAAGGGGCGCGGCGACGAACGTCGCGGAGCAATATTTGGTGCCGGGGTACCTATCATGCGAATGGCGCAAGGGCGCGGCGACGAACGTCGCGGAGCAATATTTGGTGCCGGGGCACCTATCATGAGAATGGCGCAAGGGCGCAGGTCGGGTGTCTCGAAGACAGGATGTGAGCTAAGTGTACCTGTCATAACAAGATAATGAATGCAACATGTAGTAGTGACAAAGTTGGGGAGTGATGGTATACGGTTGTCAACGACGGGTTGTTCGTTGGTGGCGTGCGACTTGGGTGACGGGCATCGCGAGAGCGGTGAGTGGTCATGGGCGTCAGACGACAGATGTCACAGAGTCGATGTGTGAACATCCGTAAACATCGCGGAAGTGCAAAAACTCGAGAAAATAAGTATGCGGGAAATGGGTGAACCACAGGGGGAAAGTGGCCAAGGCCAAGCCCCCCAGGAGGCCGAGGCCGACCCCCTGGGGTTGGCCAAGGCCAATGGCCAACTCTCATGAAGGAGCCCAGGGCCACTCCCCCCATCTTGGTGAACTTCGGGCGCGCCAACGGTAGGTGTTTTGATGGGCAAATACAAATCCGAAAGTTGCATCATGACGAGCGTGTCGACGCAAATCGTACCTACATGACGAACGAGATGTCAAAGTCACGTGCAAAGCGTACGAAGCGAAAAAAGTGTGAAAAAGGGTTTGCGCGGAGGGGTGAACCACCGGGGGAAAGTGGCCAAGGCCAAGCCCCCCAGGTGGCCGAGGCCGACCCCTATGGCCTGGGGAAGGCCGAAGCTGACCCCCTGGGGTTGGCCAAGGCCATTTGGCCATCTTCCATTTTCGGAGCCCAAGGCCACTTCTCTTTTTGCGAACTTCGTGCGCGCCGTCAGTAGGTGTTTTGACAAGTAATGACAAATCCGGAAGTTGCGTTATGACGAGCGCGTTGCCAATAATTGTAGCCACGTAGCGATTAAGGTGCCAAGGTTACGTACGGAGCATACAAGGGGAAAGAAGTACGAACAAGGGGTATGCAGGGAAATGGGTGAACCATCGGGGGAAAGTGGCCAAGGCCAAGCCCCCCAGGAGGCCGAGGCCGACCCCTACGGCCTGGGGAAGGCCGAGGTTGACCCCCTGGGGTTGGCCAAGGCCATTTGCCCCTTGACCCCGTTTTTCCAAATGTGCCGTCGGCCGATATTTTTTGATGGAAAGGTGTTCGGATGGTCTTGGCGTTACGAACGTGCTAGCGTTTAGTGACGTCGACGCGAAAATAAGATGTCTAAGTCGCGCACGAAGCACGTGGAATGAGAAAAACACGTGTCTCGGGCGCACGGGCGCTGACCGGTTTGATGCGTTGGAAAATTGACCGTTGAAAATGTTGACGTGTTCGCGTGAAATGGGACCCCTATTGGGCCCTTGGGTATGACCAGAATAGGTTGGGAACATCATGTTAGGTACCTGTTATCATCGGCTCTCGTTGTACATGTTGTGAGGCAGATGCGTGATCCTGGAAATATGTGCTATGGTTATACTTACACTAGTACAGTGACATTTTTGTCATAGTTGATGATTTGCTGCTCTTGTATTTCTTTTGGTACATCATTATTATTGCAATCACAATCATTCTGAAATATATGCTGTGAGCGTTGGCTTAGAAAATCTTACCTTGATGTCTCTTTTATTAGTTGTAGTTGTTTTAACTTATTATAGTGTCAATCTCAACATCTATGCATGCTTTGAAACTTATTTGTAGCTCAGATTGCAGCTCGGCTTCAACAACCTTGCCATCTTTTCATGCTTTTCGTTTCTTCTTGAGGTGCATCTGATTTCTTCCTAATAGCATTTTGTCTTGTTATAATGATTCATTAATTTCTATTTGTTATGTTGCAGCTTGAATGTGATGCGCATGATCTTGAGCCATGTTTACCTGCAAATAAGCCATCAATAATTCTTTTCATTGATAGATCATCGGATTCCTCAGTGACTAGAAAAATAGCTAGGAAGCTCTTGATGCTTTTGGGGAATTAGCATTGCACCACAGTGCAGAAAATACTGCCAAGTCACAGAGATCATTAGCTGATGGATTGATTGCCTGACTGTATCTCAAACACACAACTACTATAACTATGGTGTTCAAGAACTATCTTTTTCAGTTGTATGAACTTCTACATGAAGATGCTCTAATTATTCACGACGCGTGATACACAAGTATGAGTGCATATTGACACTACCATTTCTTTTCATCAAATTGTACTTGGATTTCTTCCAGTTATGGATAACAGAACTATCTTATTCACGACGTTGATCTAATATTTTATTCATAATCATGTCGGCATCGGTAATGAATAACAGGACACGAGGCAAATCAATACGCTAAGAACACCTCAATCAAAGGTAGAATTTATCCTTAACAATGTTAGTTCAGTAAATCACCAAATCCTAATAAGACACAGATATCCATAATCAAGAATGTCAAAAAAATTAAAATCCCAAAACTAAGGTTGAACTCTCAACATGAATCCCTCGCAATAGACTTTGCAAGTCCAAAGTGCGTACTCCTTATGTAATCCAAACTTCCGTCTCGTTGTGTTTCTACATACAAATAAGCAATTCAATTATGTCAATAAAAAAGTAGGAGAAATGAAAGCACAACATGAATCAAAGTCATACACAAAAAGCTAATAAATAAGAAACCAGTAAAAAAAGGAGAGAGACACCTAAGAAAATAAGAATGTTATACCAAATCTTATCCAACTATTGATCATAATTGCCCTCTCCTTCATCCCTCTGAAATCATGCACCTTTATAAGTTAGTATATATAGCTCAAACGATTCATGCAACATGATATTACATTGAAAAGAAAAAAGTTGTATGTGAGATTGACTTCAAAGTATACCTTTCGCTTAGCACAACCAGTTCGGTAATGGCCTTTCCCATGGCAATATGCACAAGTTCTTTGTTTCTTTTCTTCTTTCACCAATCCGATAGAAGATTTCAACCTAGTAGCAACCTTTGGTCTTAATAGGGGCAGCTGGATCATGTATAGAAATCTGATGCATACTTTCCATTTGAGAAACACATGTACTTGAACCAACTTGACTAACCATTTTGTCGCCAACAAGTTTCTCCACGTTGTTTCTTGCAGCTTGCTTTTCCAAGAAGCTACTAAGCCATGCATCAATCACACGTATTTCTAAAGGACAATTTCTTCCATTATCTATTGCCTTTGAAAACTTTCCTCGAACAGACCACAACGTTAAAAGGCTTACTCCCTTTGCAGTTGAATGGCTACCGATCTCGTTCTTTCGATCGCCAACATCTCCCACCTTATACCGAGCATGAATTGTCCACCTGAGGGAAAAATGTAATACTCAGGAAGATCAATTATTTTCTTTTTCTTCAATGCATAAAGGATATACTTGCATAATATTCCCGCCGTCTCAAACTTAGCACATGAACAAGTAGCCTTAACACTTTCTGACGAATAATAGTGAACAATTCGCCATTTCTCTTTATCAACAGTTATCAAACCCACCATGTACCTTGTGATGCCAGGTTCCTTACTCAATGTTATGTGCAAACAGCTAACACTAGCATTCCATTCTTTCTTGAAGATCTCAAACAAACTACGAGTATAGCATCCTCCGGCTCTTGCTTCAATTGGATGATCAGATGATAAGACTGCTCTGGAATTCATGGTCTTTAAAAATCTTCATCTTCCTCGGCATACCTTTGATTATAAACTTCTTTGTCATATTTCACAATAAATTCATCAACATGGTATTAGAATTCACATACCCGTCAAAAAATGAATGTATGCTTTCACTTCGTCCACTCGTGGTCATGCCAGCGAAGAAAGTATCTTTGAGAAAAGGCTTTGCCCAATGTCCACGTAGGTTGTACATATTTTGAATCCACCAATTTTCTTTTAAGTCATACCTGTCATTCAAATCCACCCATCTGGCCTCAAAATCTTCAATACTCTGACTTTTTGTCCAGTTGCTATGGGCTTCATGAAAGTCATCATAACGGGATCACAAAGGTTGTAGATGTTCCATGACGTGCTTCTTAATGTGCCATGCACAGAAACGATGCCGCGTATTCGGAAACACTTTGCAATTGCATTTCTCATTGCTCCATCTTGGTCAGTGATGATTGCAATCGGGGGCCTCTCAAACATGCAACTCAAAAAATGCTCAAACAACCACACAAATGTTGCCTTTGTCTCATCCTCCAACAATGCAGCTCCAAATAATATAGACTGGCGATGGTGGTTTACTCCAACAAATGGAGCAAATGGCATCCTAAATTTGTTAGTCATGTAAGTCACATCAAATACAATAACATCACCAAACTGTGCATATGATGCCTTTGACCTTCCGTCAGCCCAAAAAATACTTTTGAGAGAATCATCTATAGCTAAATCCACAGCAAAATAATAATTGTCATCCAACGTGGCCTTCTCTTGAAAATGTTTAATAATCCCATAACATTATTTCCCCACATTATTTTTTCTTTCGATGCGTATAATACCTGAAAATTGTCTTGGAGTTACGTCAGCTTCTTTGCTAGGCTTCATCACATTCACAACCCTAGTAATCTAAGAAGATTTCAGGCCCTCATGGTTAAGGTCAGACACTAGAGACTTACAAACGTTTGTACGATGGTACTTACTATGAGAACGATGCTTGATTACCTTTGATGGAGTAGTAGTGAGAGGATGGTTATGAACATCTTGAAACTTGTCGACAACCCACACTCCAAGTTTCTTTGACAAAGTAACTTGCATTATCGCTTCACAACTGGTTCTCAACTTCCTACGCCTTTTTTCGTTCACATTCGGTCTCTTGTCATCCAGTTTCTTGAAGCCCTCCTTATTGCACACAAATTGCCTCCTAAAAATTGCACCCGTGGCCCTAATCTTATGCGCATTGTGTTTGCGAGTACCAAAACCATTTAAAAGAGCATACTAATTGTAGAATTCATATGCCACTTCCAGCGTATCAAATGTTTTTCCAGCTATCAGTTGACTATCAAAATTGTCAAAATTTTCATAACCCTCACTCTCTTTAGGCGTTCTAACCTCGTCATCACATTGTGAAGGATCACAAACATGATCTACCCTAGGTTCATCACAGACATGAGTATCAGGAATATCAAAATCAGTCAAACCTTCGGTCGCATCAATTTCCTCAATCGACTGAAAACTGTGTGAGCCCATTGGTTTGCTTCCACTATGAGTCATGTAATACCTGAGCTAAGTTGATATAAGTTGTGGCTGACTGGGAGAATAAAGCTATTTCTTCATCAGTGAGCTTTGTCAAGAACTTTGCTGGGTTCCCTGCCCACACCTGCGTTCAACAAAAAACATGCAAGTATTAACTTACAAAAACGAGCCAGATAGGCAAGAAATATCATATGCGGATTGGGTGCTATAGAGTATTCAAATCTCGATACCATCATTTTGGCTTGGCCGAATTCCGTCAAATTTTGATTTCACGTGTATCTTAAGTGGTGTTCTATGTCTAAAGCTGATGCAAAGTCAGTAGACCATATTCCTCCTCACTATTTGGTCACTAAAGGGATTTTGAATCTGGTATAAGGTAGTTTTTAGGCTTACCTCGCTTGGAAGATATCCAAAATTTGGATCATTTGTGAAGATCATTGCAGCAAATTTGATTGCATTGGAGCCATGTTAGGTTTACAACCAAATTTGCAAAAACGTTTAGTGCACTTTGCTTTGCTGGGCACAACTTCTGTTTTTGTTTTAATAGTCCATTGTTGTTAATCACCTTGCATACAAAAAGTATAAGAGGGAAGATACCCTTCGTTTAAATTATAATGTGATCTAGTAATGGCTTTTGAGCAATGCCTAGAAGAGAAAGGTTGCCTGCTATAAGATCTACTTAGGATAACACGGTAATTGGTCATCCATAGGGTCATCTAAAAAAGAAAAGGTCAAAACTAGAGGAGCGACCTTGTTGTTGCATTTCCATCTACTATAATAGGATATACAATATTGCACAATTTTTGACCATACTACCTACTAAGATCTACGTATAACCTGAGTATGTGCAATTTCGTTAAAACTTCACACAAATGTAGCAAACCAAACAGAAATAAGTACATGCATTTTCAAACCTCTCCACAAGAAATCCTTGAATTCTGCTCACAAGGGCTCCTGCAGCAACAATGGCATGTTTTTCAAAAAAAAAATTCGTCCAACAGTGTTGCACCCGTGCCGAAAAATGCCTCATCCTCGACAGTACATCTATGCAAGACAGCACTATGACCTATCCAGTTCAACCCAAGTTCATGACAAAACCCATGAAAACTCTGATTGATTGCTTGCTTGCTCACCCACAATATTGGATTTGGCTACATGAACCATAGGATTGTGGTAGGAAGATGGGTGACGATGGGTGTGATGGTGGCCGGCACAGGAAGGTTGGGGCGGTGGGTTGCTAGGGCCTGCCACATAGAAATGAGGAGGGGAAGAAAACCGAGGGAAGGGAGAGAGAGAGAGAGAGAGAGAGAGAATCAACTACATTTGTTTTTTTAACGAAACTAAGTAGTTTTTGCCGCTAGCCTCACGCAAGTTGCGTAAAGCTAGCTTTTTATTTGTTTTCCCTTATATATATATATAGAGCAGCCGTCCAAACTATTTCTCTTCTTATGATATACATATACGGGGGAGAGAGAGAGAGAGAGGGGGGGGGGGAGGGGCATGAATAAGGGATTTTTTGACCATCAAATTTATTTTCCGGTAAGTCTTCCAGCTGTTACTCTAATTCATACAATGATTTATGGGATGTGAGAAGGGGTACCTGCCGAGTGTTTAGTGTGTGTGTTTAGTGGTGCTGTGAGTGTAATGGGGTGTCAAGCAGGACACAACCATGGAGGCAGTTTTGCACAGTGTGGGTTTGTGCGTGAAACCTGTATTGAGTGTGTAAGGCTTGTGAGAAATTCTTTGCCGTGTAGTGTTACAGTGGAATGTGTGTGTATGTGTTATAGTGTGTGAAACCACGAAAGCTTTGTGGGCACTTCTACCACGACGACTGTGCCAAGAAGAACATTGGCGCCATGTGCGTGCATAGTGAGTGCGAGACTGTAATCGCTTCTGCGAAGAATTTTGAGGTCTTTGATCCTCGTCCTTCTGACGATGGTCTTCTTTTTCAAAAGGTATACTCTGCTGAACATGAGAATTTTTGTCTGACTATGGATATGGTGTGTTGAGATGATAAGAAGGGAGATGGTTTATGGGTTGTAAGATGATTACGTAGTCATTGTATTTGCTGTTATTCATGAAATATTTTTCTATCCTTGTGTTTTGGTGTCTGCGTGCTTTAGGTGTTGTACGAGAAACTTTTGCTGGGTTGATTGTTTGTTGGAAAGGAGATCCAATATTGTGTTATTGAGTCCTATATGGTCTTCATTCGCTTCTTTACTTCAACAGAGATTAGTTTCTAAACTTAATCACTTTGTTGTGGAATGGTAGTACTCGAGGTTTAAGCTTTGATTTGGTGGTCTGGGAATGAGGCTATTGGTATGGGTTTCTTGGACTTGTTTAGCATCACCATAACGATGGTCAGAGGTCATTTCATCTTAGAGATTGACCAGTTTGGAACCCAGTTGTCAGAGAAGGCTTTAAGATAGAGAGATTGAGATGTTAGAAACTCTTGTGGATAGGTGAGATGGGCTGTGTATTGTGTGTGTGTGGGGGTGGTGAAGGGCTGAAAAATTCAGCCGTGAGGTAGTGTGGGTAGTGAGTGGGTGCTTGTGTTTGTGAAAGGTGGTGTTTGTGAAATGGTGAAGGGTGGAAAGGAAAAAAAAGGGGTACAGGTGAAAGAGGGAGGAAGACAAGAAGTAGTGTAGTTTGTGTACTGTGCGTGAAGAGTGTGTGTATAAATGTGTGTTTTAGTGGACGACTACGGGGTGTGTGTGTATGAGTGCATGTGTGTGGGTTTGTGTGTAATGGAGGAGGAAGCTGCATAATAGCCGTGAGTGAGTGTGCTATGGACTGGGTAGTGGGTAGAGAAAGTAAAGAAGAAGGTAGAAGGGTCGTCGCGTGCAGTGGATAGTGTATGGTTATCATTAGCCCGTAAAAAATTATAGTATAATACTTTAGGCTATATTAGAATTTGTGGCAAAGTTTTATAATTTTCTAAAATTGTGTGTATTTTTTTTCTGTAAGTTCAGATTTGTAAAATCTTTTGGAGTATTTAAAACTCATGAAAAAAATTCTGAAAACATTAAAGTAATATTTTTATAGTATAAAGAAGTCCTAGTATAAATTTGGTGATTTTTGGAGTTGATTTATTATTATTACCATATCACATTGTTTTTAGCAAAACGAATAATTTAAAAATAGTTTTGATGCTTTTTTAATTCTGATTTTAATTTTTATAATTTTTGAACATATTTTAAAGCTCTTAAAAATTATGGGGACTTTATTTTCAGCAAGAAACAATTATGACTATTTATGGGCTTTTCTTGTATTTAGAAAATTTATTTTAATTCGAAAATATTAAAAATTTCAGAAATTTCATATTTTGACTTTTTATAATGTTTAAAGCTATAAAAGTGTTTTTATTATAGTTTATAATAAATTTGGGGTATTGTTAAGCATTAAAGAGTGCGCGAGGTTTTCAATTAGGTTGGCCGTGAGTGGGACTCGCTTTGAGTTGCGTGATTTCGGGGTTAGAAGTGAGCACCGTCTGAGTAGTTGATATCAGGGTTATGGTGTAACAGTGTAGATTGTTTTCTAATAAATAAATTGCCAATTAGGTTAATTCAAGGACTTTGATCGAGGTTGCGTAGTATTACATAACTTGGATCGAGGTAAGGAATTATATCCGAAACCCATTTCATCAGATTGATATCATATATCTTATTTTATTGAACTCTGCTATTTTATTGTCATAAAAATGTTTTCAAATGCCCGTGAAACCTAATTGAACTGTATAACCATCGTTTGTAATTCTTTATTCTCATCTATTTTATTTAATTTAATCATTGTAAAACGTTTTGAATTGTGTTTAATTCCTTGAATATTGACATGAGTTAGTAAACCTAGAAGTTATAAGGATGGTGTGTATTGTTGGCGTTATAATGATGGTTTGTCGGACGGGTTAAACTAGTACCTAAATGGACTATCAGTGTACATATGCATATATAAAGCGTATCGAGCACTGCTGGAGTGGCTTTGCTATAGCGTACTGCTCATGTTCAATGTTATCTAATTATTTTTTATTATACCTGAAATGTTTTGAATAACTGTTAATTGAGGGATTGAGTTAATACTCGTCCCTATGTTTATATCGAAACAGCCGTGTTTCGTTTAAAAATCCTTTGAAAAGATATTATTTGACTTGAATGTAAAATCGTTTGAATCGCTCGTTTTGTTTAAATCTTTGATCGACCTTACCGGCGGGCTCTCAAAAGCTCAATCTCCTTTGACTTCCTTTTCGCAGGCATCACCAACAATAGGATATTTGGAGTGATTAGAGCCTGAATAAGAAGTCGACTGGAAATTTTATTATTTCTTTTAGTTAAGCCCTTGCGAGGAAAGTAATGTTTCATCCTCAAGCATATGGGAACAAAACCATCAATTATTTTTCATAATAACATGCTCAAAATTTTCTTGACGGATCTCCTATATTTGTATCCGAAAAAAGCGTAACATGCACATAATTTATACTAGCATGTTAGAAAGTGAATCAACAAGTAATCACGCTCTGATACCAATGGTAATAATTAAATACGCTTACCACGTAATACGTAATGGGTTCAGGGACATACCATATGAAGTACCTGAAAATTTCGACGAATGATCATTGTTGTCACGAGCTTCCAACACTCTTGATCTTTATTCACAGGTACGAAAACGGCTACTAGAGTTGAGTTCTTCTCTATGAACCAAATCCTACAGCTTGGTGATGCTCTAGAGAGAGTGTAACAGGGGGATGGAGTTTTTAATTATTTGTAGGGAAGACTTCTTGTCTTGTGACTTATTTTTTGTATTGGAATATCTCTAGTTTTTATATATAGATAGTATTAGAAATTGATTTTATCTCAAACACTTAGGAGATAAATATCCTCTAATTAACTGCAATAATCCTGACTAACAAATAAACATTATCTGTTAGTGGACGGATAATGAGTCCACTGACTCAATTTATTAACAAAAATTAATTCAAAATTTCTTTTTTGGCGACCAGTCCTCCCTATATCTTTTCATAAAAACTATGGAGGTTCTGGAATTATGCAAAGTCCTACAACTTCCACTAATAATAATGCCTCATTATAATGAGCTCCATAAACTTAACGAAATAACCCACAAACCATTGGCATGTTAAGACACGAAATGGTCCGAGCCATTTAGGGCATACCCAAATGCGAACAGCTAGTTTGGGGTACTTTGTTTACGTACAGATGCTTCTCTTGTTCACTTGTCTTCTGTTTACTTCAGAAATATTTTCAGTAAGCACTGCCTTTCATGTTCACCAAGAACTACGCAAATAGCCTTTGTTTGGTCACTATCGTGGTTATGGATCACTTGGCTGCTAAAGTCTAAAGCCATAGAATGCTGTTTTGAACAAATAATCTAAAAAAAAAGAAAGATATAACTACTCGGTTGACCACTGTATAATTAGACAAATTCAACTTTTGTCACTGGATATCGATTTGTGTCAAAGTAACCAATAAACTTTGAAATTAGTTTCAATCCAGCTACTCCATTAGCTTCCGTCAATCTAAGTCCGTTTATTTAACGGTAAAACCGACATTCACTGTTCACCTTCTTCTTTCTTCTTCCATCTACTTCTTCTTCCACACACACACACACACACACACACACTCTCTCTCTCTCTCTCTCGCATAACACACACTGTCTCACACACACACACACACAAACACTCACACCCACACCCAAACCCCATACACCCCACCACACAGTCATGACACGCCCCCACCCTCACACGTACCACACAGTATTCACACAACGCATGTAGCACACTATCACAGTGTGTTGTTGTTGGGGGGGGGGGGGGGGGGATGCGTGTGTGTGCGCGTGATAGTTAGTGTGCGTGTATGTGTATTTTGTGGGTCTTTTGTGTGTTATGGTTGCGCGCGCGCGCGCGTGTGTGTGTGTGCGTGCGTGCATCTGTGGGAGGGGAGGGTGGGGTGGGGTGGGCGTGTGTTTGTGTGGTAGTGTGTGTGAGACGGAGAGAGAGAGAGAGAGAGAGAGAGAGAGAAATACCACTTAGTACATGGATGGAGTCATACTTAGTTTGACGGATCGGCCGGATTGAAACGAATTTCAAAGTTTAATGATCATTTTGATACAAATCGATATCCAGTGATTAAAATTAAATTTGCCTAATAGTACAGTGGTCAACCGAATAGTTAACTTAAAAAAAAAAAATTCATTCAATTGTATTGAGATACTTCATGCCTCCATGGACCAATTGGGGTTTTGTTGTCAAGCTACATTGGCATTGACGAGCAATGACAAGTATATAATCGTGAAATACATTACATGACTTCTTTCTTGAGCATGTTTCTTGATTTGGCACCAAGAATACTTAACATAATAATTCGTTCTTTCGTTTTACTAGCTCGACGTAATTGGTTCTTCCGTTTTACCATGATTTGATCATGACTCTTCTTAGTCCTTACATCTCGCTTTAGCTTTAAATACGTTGTGCATGCCCAAGGGATTTTCAAAAGCCTCTAATTGAAACCGCTTTAATTCTGTTTTCTTCTTATTTAAATGTGAGTCTGCACAAACATTCTAAATGCGTTGCTAGTATATTCTCTATCAATTTTGAATTAAAATAGATTAAGATTTGTGTCGAACAGTGACGAAGATAACGATACACCTCGTTTTCTCAAAAGTTGAATCTCCAATATATGCGTTCAGAATGTTGGGGTCAAAATCTCCAATATTATGCATTCAGAATGTTGGGCTCAAAATTAGTCACGTCACCAAGGACTCAACTATCAAGGCAGACCAGGAAATATGGCAAGGCTAGATTCAATCCAGGTGATGCATGCGTATGCAAGAAGACGAATGAGACTGAGAGAGAGAGAGAAAGTGGCGCAATAAGTAGTTAGTTATGTTGCTATCAACAGTGACCGAAAATAATGCGGGGAATGGAACAGTCAAAAGTAGACGAAGAAGAGTCTGTCTATGCAGCTTTCATGGCGACGTTCCCACCTATTTAAAATCCTAATACAAAATTATAAGGTTAAGAAAGACCCCTCATACACAAAAGCAGGATTAATAAGGGGGTCAACCTCTAGTGGAAGACTTAGAATGATAAAGTATCTACATTTTTGAGTGCATGATCCTTATATAAATCTAATTTTCCTGGCGTTACCTTCCTGTTTGAAGTAGATGGGAATGTCCATATATAGATTGCCATAAGAGCTGCAGAAAAATCTGTGCTATAACTTTTCAATCAAATTCCGTGTGTGTGTGTGTGTGTGCAGCTCAATTATGGGGATTTTGAGCTTCTCTTTCTTCTTTCTTTCCATGCTTGAAGTTATTGCTGGCCAAGCTGCCACTGACCCCAATGAAGGTCTCTCTCTTTTTTCTACCATATATATGTGCTGCAAGCTTGATTAAGACTAGTTTAAAGTCTTAATTGCTTTTCTTGTTTGTGTTGTTGGTCAGTGGCTGCTTTGAACAAGATGGTAGATTACTGGAATTTGAGAACGAAGCTGAATTTCACCGTTGATCCTTGCACCCAGAATGCAACCTGGGCACAAGAGAATGCCAATCCTAGAATTGCTTGTGACTGTTCTGCCTCTGTCTGCCACGTCACCCACTTGTCAGTTTATCATCCTCACCACCACGGTCATACTACAGTAAGTTTGTCGATACTAAGATGGTTTCTGATTTTTCACTTGGTTCAGGAAATTATATGCTCTGGACATTTCTGGGGAAATTCCAAAAGAACTGTTTATGCTAAAGAAACTGATGGACTTGTGAGTGGTTAAAGTCACTTCTTTTGAAGTTTGTGATTCTCTCTGTGATTCTTTTGGGTGATTTAGTTATTGTACCATGATGAACAGGACACTGAGTCAGAATATATTGAGTGGGCCAATTCCACCTGAAATCGGGCAGCTAACGAATATGAAATACATGTAATTGCCACTCAAACTTCTCCTTCGAAATTCCGGAATTGTTACCCTTTTCATAGTCTTTTGTACAGGTTGTTCTTTAGAGATTAAGGAAAAATCAATTGTTATTTGTTACTAATTAATGTTGGGAACTTGTATACGTAGGAGTCTTGGCATCAATAATCTTACCGGTCCCGTGCCTGCGGAGCTTGGCAATCTCACAGAGTTGATTTCCTTGTGAGCACTCATCTGCAACCTTCACACACAATTCAATTGCCTTATTAATGTTCCCTTTTGTTCATTTCACTCTTTGCATCACTTTTGCTATGTTTCTTGTTTCAATTGTCATGTTGATACAGAAGTTTTAGCTCCAACAATTTCGATGGATCCTTACCCCGAGATCTTGGAAAACTGACCTCATTACAGCAGCTGTAAGTGCTCTCATACAAACTACATCTGCATGTTTTGGTCTCCAGAAAAACTTTACTTTTAGACAAAAGTGAAATATGGTCTCCATATGTTACCTGCTAGAGATACGGATCATGGGAAATATGCTAGGCCGACTATCATAAAAAGAGGCTTCTTGGAATTGTTATTCAAGCTATCCCACTAAAAGTATCATTCACCTTGGTGTCTAAAGATGCTTCTTTCCAAAAACTATCGTAAGGTTTGTCAAAAAGTCAAAGGCGTCTCCTCAGATAGGGAGGAAGTATTAAGGAACAAAAAACTGTAAATGTCGCTATGATGAAAAAGCGGGCTTGAAGTTTGGTTATCTATGGTAAGTTTCACTTTTAACATGTAAATAATTCAGAGGTCTCAGCATTCTCTATCAATGCGACATGAATTTATAGCAATCACAAGCATTTTTATACTCCGTTTCAACAATTTTATTAATCGGGTGTACTTACATTTTCCTAGCTATGACTTATATATGGTTTTTCATGTTGATCGTTCAGGTATATTGACAGCAGCGGAGTCAGTGGACCAATTCCCCAAGAATTATCAAATTTGAAAGCCCTCCAGATTCTGTATTTTTTTGTGCTTCAAATTCAAATATGTTGATCACTACTTACTGAAAACATTTGGTGGCTTATCCAGGCAAGTTGATTCAGAAGTTTATGTCCTTTTTTAGGTGGGCATCTGATAACCTTTTTACTGGAAAGCTTCCTGAATTTTTTGGGACCCTTACGGATCTCAAGGACTTGTATGCATTTTTTTGTACACCTTTAATAGATTTTAGGACTAGAAGCTTTTGAGTTTTTCTGATAGTCTGCTTATTCATTCAGCAAACTTCACTCTTTTTGGTAACAGGAGATTTCAAGGAACAGCTCTTGAAGGCCCAATTCCAAGCAGTTTTAGTGCTCTAACAAAGTTGGAAGACCTGTAAGGATCTTCTTCTAGCGAGTTACTACAATCACAATAATATATCTCAACAAAACTATGGCATTTTGCTGCTGCAACTTTCCAGTTATACTTTCTGACCTTTAATTAACATGCGATCTTTCTTTAGTCAGGTATATTTATTCTATTCATGTCAAGTTTTTAGGATGTGTTTCTCAACAATATGTGCTACTGAAGTTGCTCTCTTTAATGTGCATTCTTTTTGCTAGAATGAGTGCTCTACAAGTAGTTCATCGTTTCCTTCATTTTCTTTTCTAAGTTAATAAAATCTTGGTGTTTGTGAACTGTCTACTTGTCAAAATAGGAGAATAGGCGATCTTAGTATGGAAGATTCTTCTCTGCAGTTCTTGGAGAACTTGACCACTATATCCACATTGTAAGACTTTGTATGACTTTGTCCTCAAAGGAGCTGTATCGGTTTGTTTTTCTTCTATTCTTTAAACTCAGTTAGTTTGCTGTATAACTTTCGTGCCATATTACTGCTTTTCATAGGTTGTTAAGAAACTGCCGAGTGGCTGGCCAAGTTCCGACACAACTTAGCAGCTTCACTAACTTGCAAATCCTGTAAGTTATGCTAAAATGAAAATTATCTCTTCGTGATGTTATCAACGGAATAGGTTTACATTCTCATTTCTTTACTTTATCTGTCAATGTAGCTGTTTAAAAACTAGGATACATCGGGAATAGCACGCTATTTAGTTTTACCTAATGCACTTTCATTAACTATTTTTACAAATATCGTGCTCTTACTTCTTCATTCTTGTGAATTCATGACCATGGAAGGGACTTGAGCTTCAACAAGTTGACAGGTCATATACCAAACTCATTTCAGGACTTTGCTTCGTTGGAGTACTTGTAAGTTGTTCATTTCTGTCTCATTTCTGCACAATTTTATCAAAACTTAACATAATCAGCTATTCGCTACTACTCCACACAATGTCTTCGGTTTTAAAATAACTGGGATCAATTGTCATGTGGCCACGGAATAGTTTACTGTCAGAGTGGTCAAACTACTAACAGAACTGCCCAAGTACTATCTTCTTTCATTTCCGTTAGTAGGATGAGGTCCAACTAGTCCTTGCAAAATGAACGCCACGTACACTGAGGCTCCATCATGATAAACTATATAATTTTGCTCTAATATGATGTCAACAGCATACATGTAAGTCAATCGTATAGAACATCGGTATGCTGTGCATATTATGCTTCAGAAACTTACTTACACACAGCGTGATCCAACATTGAGAGCCTCGTCTCCAGGATTTCATACTGAAACGAAAAGTATTGCTGCATTTTATAGTCCGCCTTCTCAAATTCACTACCAATTTGTCCTCTTCCTTCGTGCTGCATGAATATGTAAATAAATCCCAGTTCTTGTCAAGGTATATTATTACTATGCACATGTTCTTTAAGATATGTGTTCGTATAAACTAAAGTGATGACATGCATATACAACATTGTGCACGCAAAAATACAGTTTGACCAAATGAAGCAATTATTTTCTTATGTCTATCAGGTATCTTGGAAGCAACAACTTGAGTGGGGAGCTCCCTGCAAAGATCGTAACTCCAAAGCTTGTGGCATTGTAAGTCTTGAGTGCTGAATTGGGGGGGCATTATGGAAAAATTCTTGTGGAACTGATGGGGGCACTGCTGATGCCTGCTTTTTTTTTTTGCTTTTTTGATTCATGAACTCACGTAGGCCGTTGAAGGGAGTAAGAAATTCATCTCCCAAACAAAAATAACTCGTGGATGAGAAAAGCTAGAAATGCAAACTTTTGCCACTTAAACTAGCTGGCCCGGAGACCTTTTGGATTACACAATCTAAACGAACAAACAATAGCATCCTTAGACATGAACAATGTACGATGGAAATGAAAGAAATATAATCTCTACGATGGTGTATCAAGACAACCTTGCTAAAATTGCAAATGGTAAACGAGGAGTCCAATATTCTGGTCGCTGAATTTAACTTCAGGACACTGTGAGGGCCGCTCAACCTATCTGTGGAATCTCAAAATTATTTACATGTATCTTAGGGGTAGCAAGCATTGTAATCGAATGCCTCTTTTCCACTAACTCCGGGACATACTCTTTAGTGAGTCGATTCTGTCACAGCAATAGACTTTATTTTGTGGTCCTTAAAGATGCATGAACTATATGCCGCATTCCACTAATTTCTGCTTCATTAGATGTAATCATGCTTTTAACTAAGTTTTTCTGAAATATAATTTCATTTAAATCGTGGCAGGGATATCTCCTTCAATTCGATCTCCGGAAATCTACCTTTAGATTCTGCCAAAGTAGGATTCTCAATGTAAGTCCATCTCATAACCTCAATTAGATCATATATACCTTACTTTGATCAGGCAACTGAAATGTCTAACGGTGTCACTCATTACCTTTTACTCCAGGAATACTGTTGGATCTTCCATCAATGCAAACGACTTATTGGACGTGTAAGTTACCTACCTTTTACAGCTTGCTAGATTTCAGATTCAGCATTGAATTCGCGTTGTGACATTATTGGCTTTAATCACACTTCAAGGTGTTCCCCGCACAGAATCACCGGCTGAACTTAATTTGTTTACTAATAAAATTTCCTCTTTGTGCCTTTTTGTTTATTTCCCGAAAGTGGGTACTATAGTCCTACTCCAAAATGTGAGATGAGGAAGTCTTTCCTAGTCCCTTCTTAAAGACTTGTAGTGAAAGGCTCTGATATGCATCGTCGCTGATCCACCAATTGTGTCTTGTGACCTCTACATCTTCTTATTGTAATCTGATTCCCAGTGATTTACTAGTTATTGATGTCATGAAAATCGTTTCAATGAAAGTGGTCCATTTTTCTTTGTCTTTATGGGGTGCCTACGAATTTGAAATCAAGTAAAACTTCTCACTGTTAAAACTGCAATATCTCAGCACATTGGTGGTAATGTGCTCATTTTGGCGGATGCCTTGATATTTTCTATTGGTGATTGGTGCAGGAAGGCATCTATGATGTTGCATTGTCTCCAAGGCAGTACTAAGTGCACTAACAAAGTTCCCGCCAGTAAGTATATTGCGTTTCCATAAAAGAGGAAGTATCTGTAGGCTACACTACTGAGAGCATTTGGGAGGATGGTTTATTACTTGTTTTCCAAATTGGGTCTTCAACATGTGTCATAGCATTGAAGCCAAATACAACCCATCATAGACAACAGTATGGAGAATATATATTGCCCTTTTAGTCCTTACAGGCATTAAAAACATAACTGACATCGTTTAACCACTACCAAAAGAACACAAGTCTCATGTATTCACATTCATGGAAAACTCTAATGCACCACAAACTTCGCACAAACTAATGAACTATGTAATCCATCTCCTAGTTTCCTTCAAAGTCTATCTGCTCCTAAATTGGTCTTGGGAAGTATTATACCGTTTCATCCCTATGTCTGAAAAGAAAATACAGGGACAGGATGCATCACTTATGACTTGGCGTGAAGCTTCCTGGCAAAACATTTTTGAATTAGTAATACTAAAGCTTGCTGTGTATGGACATTCCAACAGAAAAGTATCAGTTACACATGAATTGCAACTTTGACTTGAGCAATTACGTATAAAAGAGATATTTTAAAAGCTAGAAATTTCTGGAACCGAGAAGTGAAGCCCCGTTTCCCCTAGCAATGATGCCTTGTCCCACATGCATAAAGTCATCTGTTCTTGCAATAGGCGGTACTGATGTTGGTTTTGTGGCTAACTAGCTCTCACAATGCTTTACTGTCTGTATATATGCATATGGTGATATGCATACTTCAAGAACATATTAGCTTTTTTAACTGTATGGTGCTTAATGTTTCGGAGGAAACCATTATATACTGAAGTTTCATGACGTTAATAGGGTTGGAGAACAGTTATTCTTATGACAAATGAGCCACTTGTTTCAATTTGATGCACGAAAAAGATTAAGTTTGACGAACAAGAGACTAACCTTTGATTCATGCATAATCAGCATCCTCATATTAATTTATACATAAATAAATGTCACAAATAGGAATACATAAGCTGATAAGAATCCAGAAGAGAAGAGGGCAGGGGAGTGAAGCGAAATTTGAGAGGAAAGGAAAGAACACTAGCTTTTGTACTTTTTAGTTGATTCTGAAATCTCACGAGTTTTCTCTCTCCTGCAGGTTCATTTTCAATCAAGTGTGGAGGCAATGAACAAGTATCTGCTGCTGGAATCAATTTCAATGATGATTCAGAAACACTAGGAGCCGCCTCAATGCACGCAAGCTCCAATTATCAATGGGCTGTGAGCAACACTGGGAGTTTCATTTCTAACCCGAATGGACCCCGATATATGGTCCAGACAGATTCTCAGATCACGGGGACTTTAGAGTCTGAGGTGTATAAAACAGCAAGGGTATCTCCAAGCTCGTTGAGGTATTACGGCCTTGGTTTGAAGAATGGGAAGTACAACATTGAGCTTCACTTTGCTGAGATACAGATGGAGGACTCCCAGTCCTGGAAAGGTCTGGGGAAACGCTTATTCGATGTTTACATCCAGGTACTTGGTTCTTTTGTGCAAATTACAGTAGATTTGTGATTTTAAGTTCCCAACAACATTCCAACATGTGAATCAGATAGTAACATATCCACCATATTAGAAAATTCTCTTGTTGGTTGAAGTTTTCTTATATTGGTCTTAGATGGGAAATGCACTTCAATTTTCTAGACCACTTTTGCTTTTTCCTGTCTGAACATATTACCAAGAATCAAACTGTATCCTCCTTCTTACTTGTGTAATCTCGAATCATAGTTGATCCTTTTGTTCTTGGTATTGCAAACCTTTGATACCCTATATCCGATTTATGTAACGAACAAAGTTAGTAGTTGAACTATGCATGTTATCCTTCTAATTTACCTTCTGGATATGATGTTTCTAAAATGAAGGGTGAGAAAGTTCTCCAAGATTTCAACATCCGAAATGAGGCAGGGAGTTCCAAGAGAGCCTTGGTGAAGAAGTTCGAGGCAAATGTAACGAACACAATCATGGACATTCATTTCTTCTGGGCAGGAAGAGGCACTTGCTGCATTCCATTTCAAAGCACATATGGTCCTTTAGTGTCGGCTATACATGTTCAAGGTTTTCTCAACTGTTCTCCTGTTCATACTGTCTCACCTTGCATCTTTTAAATACCTCAAAAGTAATTCTAAGTCGATATGCTTTCTCCTCGGATATTTTACAGCATCAGAAGGGGTAGGCTCTTCCAAACGTGACAAGAAGCATGTTGGAAAAATTGTGGGAATAGCATTTGGAGGTGCTACAGGGCTCCTGATTGTTTCTTCCATATTTTACCTATGGTGGACAAAGGAAACACCGGGACAAATGCGGGTTCATACACACTCGCCAAAGAAGGCCCTAACTTCTTAGTAACGCGGTGTCTTCAAAGGCCAATAAATCTGTTACATCTTTCTCAATGTCAACAACATCGATGAGATGCTGATAGAAGTGCTTTGAAGCCTAATGGTTTCAAGGAGTAGACTAGTTTCAACTGGGTAGATTAAACTGTGAAATTGTTATCGTTCTAGTAAGTTATGGAGTAGTTTGGTCCTGGTAGGCCACCCAGCCAATGGTTGCTTCTCCGGAGTTGAGTCCAGTTGGGTTGAAAGATCACAGTGACCAGCCATGCTGAGCAGCAAGTGTGTAGAGGTAATGAATATGCTATTCATAATTGCAGAGTTACCCAGGAGAATGGTCGGCTCCATTTTTGATACACAATGATAGCCTTAGATCCTGAGCCGATTTGAAGCCCTGAGAACTTGGTCAAGAACTGGTTAATATGAGAAAATGTAGTCACTCATTGTTCAAGTTGTTCTTCATTCTGATTGCTTTATTCTTATCCAAATTTGGCACTGAATTCCTTGGGGAAGATCAGAAAACTCAATCCATGATAAAAGCAATCTTTCTTTTGTGTTTGAGAAGAAATGCGAACCACGTAAGCAGTAGGCTCAACTTTGACTATTTTAACTTGCTCAATATAATTAAAAGTAATCCCCCTTAAATAAAATAAAAGGAAATTATAAAAGGAAAAATCAGAAGAAAATTTTTGCATACTCTTCTCATCATACATCATGTTGAGATCATGCTTCTATGTTTGAAAACGGGTTAATTACATTTGATATGGGTGAAAAATACAATAACAAAGATGACGACACGTGTCATCATTTGGGAGAATCAAAACTACCCCTTAAACCATGGACACTTCCCCACTATCCCACTTCCTAACTATCCCACTTCCACATTATGGCTAGTAACAGCCCATTATGTGGGCTTAACCGACCATTAATTAGAGTAACCTCTCATTTATTGGGTAACCCCCTATTAAGGAGGGATAACTACCCATTAATGGGAGCTCTATATAAAGAAAGTCTGAAGGAGAGAAATGTTAGTTTCTGATTGATCATAATATTCTCAGATTCTTTCAAAGATAATTTTTTACTTAAGCATCGAAGCACCTCCGCTGGAAATACTTCCGACGAGTTACTGGTGTTGTTTTTGCTGCACAGGTCTATTCACGAGTCATCTGGAGCTTGTCCCGGATTTCATCCACAACATTTTGGCGCCATCGATGGGACCGAAGGAGAGAAAGGTTAGTTTCTGATTGATCATAATATTCTCAGATTCTCTCAAAGATAATTTTTTACTTAAGCATCGGAGCACCTCCGCTGGAAATACTTCCGACGAGTTACCGGTGTTGTTTTTGCTGCACAGGTCTATTCACGAGTCATCTGGAGCTTGTCCCGGATTTCATCCACAACATTTTGGCGCCATCCGTGGGACCGATCTCGTGAATAGATCATGGCTAAAAATCTCAATCTGCAAACCATGATTCAAGATGGGCAGTCGTGTCGAGTTCATCGTCAACATTACTCCGTGACTTAGCTCACGACAGAGCCATCACCCAACCACCTCCTAATCGAGGTAAAAGAATTACAAACACCCCAGCCGTCACGGCGGCGGCACCATCCCCCACAAATTTTGCCTCGACTCCGCTCCAGCTTGTTAGTCATTCCGAACCTCCCATTACTGGAGTAATCACAGTGGCTGCAGCCAATGTCACTCTGCCAACCATCGATAACCAGGCTGACCTTTTGGCAGTTATTCAAACTATGCAACAATTCATCGAGAAGTTACAAGCCACTATCCAAAACCCACCTACGCCGCCAGAGCCCCCCAGGCCTGCTAAAGTAAAACACATAACTGATGCACAAAGGCAATTTGTTCATCAGCGTTTAGCTTTCCCTCTAGGGCCTGAGGGCTCTAAAATGCCCAGTAGAGCAAATCGTCACCAACAGTTGTTGCAAGTTGAAGACGAACACTCGGATGATGAACGTTGTAATCCGCGGTCCAGGAGACACGACGAGAACTGCTATGAAGCTCATTCCACCAGGAAGGACACTTACGTTTATTCTTGTGGAAACCGTGCAAAAAGATACACCAAAGCTTCGGTCATCATCGGACGGCCATTTACAGAGGAAGTTGATATCTTCCCTACTCTGCCGAACTTCAAAATGCCTCCATGCGAGTCATATGATGGCACATGAGATCCTATGGAACACTTGGCCCGCTTTACGTCAGACACGAATCTACATTTGGTCCCAGATCAAATAATGTGCTGAACGTTTCCTGTGACACTGAAAAGAGCTGCACGTGTGTGGTTCCAACACCTCGCACCCTGCCTCATCTCCTGCTGAGCTCAGCTAGCAGAATCCTTCCTCGGAAATTTTTCTTGACAAGCTGCGTGCAAAGAAAGAACTCCTCAGTCCTTTTCGGCATAGTACAAGGATCGAAAGAGTCCTTGAAACCATACTGTGCTCGTTTTAACACTGAAAAGCTCTTCATCGAGCACTTAGATCCGAGAGTGACTTTCGCTGCAATGACTAGAGGTGTAAGGTCGGGAACGCCATTATGCTTCTCCCTAAACAAGCGCCCACTGGAGAACATGACTGATCTCCTTGACAGAATGGAGAAGTATCTTTGAGCTGAAGAGGATACATTGACCTCTCAAGAAGAAACAAATGCAGGGCAGAAGTGGCGAGACCACCCAAAAGGACGAGCCCCGGATGAGCCCAAGCACTCACAGACAACCCTCTTTAAGTTTTTCACTCCTCTCAACACTTCCCGGGAACACATCCTCAATCAAATCAAAGGCCAGAACATCCTCAAGTGGCCCAGACCAATGAAGATGCCTGCTGATAAGAGAGATGCCCAATTATATTGCCAGTTCCATAAGGATCATGGTCACATGACCGAAGAATGCAAGGTCCTCCAACGTGAGATCGAGGGTCTTATAGCAAAAGGGCATCTCAAGCAGTTTGTTAGAACAAACGATTGACAACAAGGCGGAAGACGAGGAGGAAATCAAAGGAGATAAGAGGAAGCGCTTCCGAGAGATTACCAATGATAAACATTATCTCTGGAGGACCTAGTACAGGGGGAATGTCAAACTCCTCCCAAAAGGCCCACGCTTGACAAGTCAACTTGACTCAAGGTCCAGCCAAACGTTCCAAAATGTCCACCACTATAGGCTTCGATGATTCTGATCTCAGAGGAGTAATTTTATCATACGGCGACGCTCTCGTCATCACTCTCCAAGTAGACGCACACGTCGTCAAGCGCATCTTGGTGAACACAGGAAGCTTCGCGGATATCATTTTCGAAGAGGCATTTTCTCAAATGAGAATGTCAAAAGACCGAGTTCGACCAGTCTCCTCACCTCTGTAAGGCTTCGCATGAGCATCTGTACCGATTGAAGGGATGATTCCGCTTACCGTAATTGCCGGAGCTTCGCCACTCCAAGCGACCCAGTCCATCAACTTCCTTGTGGTCAAGGTCAAGTCAGCTTATAACGGCATATTGGGGCGAGCGGGCCTCAACAAGTTGCAAGTCGTTGCCTCAACTTACCACCTTTGCATGAAATTTCTTACTCCTAACGGAGTAGGGATAGTGAAAGGAGATCAAGCAGTAGCTCACAAATGCTACATGGCATCTTGCAAGGCCGAGGAGGCGCTCGCCATAAAAGATCAATGAAACGAGCATGCTATAAGGTGTGTTGAGCCTGTAGAAGAACTTATCTCCATAGCATTAGAAGGAAACAAGGAGCACCAACTGAGGATCGACTCCAACTTGGAACCAGTCCTTCGCGATCAATTGATAACATTACTTCGCTCTAACGTAGACATCTTAGCATGGAGTACGACATATATGCTTGGAATAGACCCATCTGTGATGACTCATTGTCTATCAGTCGACCCGAAGAGTAAGCTGGTTAAGCAGAAGAAGCGTCACTTTACGCCAGAGAGGCAAGCGATCATCAAGAAGGAGGTGGACAAATTTCTGGAGGCCGATTTCATCGTTGAAATTGACTACCCCGAATGGGTAGCTAATGTTATCATGGTGCCAAAGGCAGGAACAGGCAAGTGGCGGATATGCATCGATTACACCGATCTGAACAAGACATGTCCTAAAGATAGTTATCATTTACCACGCATCAACAGCCTGATAGATGTGACTTCGGGGAATGAGTTACTTAGTTTCATGGATGCTTTCTCCAGCTACAATCAATTCCAGATGAATGATGATGATGTGGAAAAAATAACCTTCATCACAGATGAAGGCCTCTTTTGCTACCAAGTCATGCCTTTCAGTTTAAAAAATGCAGGAGCCACCTACCAACGGCTTGTCGACAAGATCTTCAAATCTTTGATGGGGAAGAACATGGATGTTTATGTCAACGACATGCTTGTCAAAAGTCTTCGTGCAGCAGATCACATTGCCGACCTCTAAGAATGCCTTGATCTCTTACGCAAATATCGAATGCGCCTTAATCCGGCTAAGTGTGTATTTGGTGTCTCATTAGGCAAATTCCTAGGCTTCATGGTCTCATACGGAGGTATAGAGGCCAATCCATAGAAGAACAAGGCCATACAAGACATGGCCGCCCCAAGAAGAATAAAAGAAGTACATGTGCTGACAGGACAAATAGCGGCGTTAAGCTGATTTCTCTCCAAGTCGGCTGAGAGATGTTTTGCCCTTTTTCAAAGCTTTGAAAAATATCAAAAACTTTGAATGGACTGATTAGTGTCAAGCTTCCTTCAAAGCGTTGAAGAGTTATCTGTCGTCGCCTCATTTCCTCTCCAAGCTACTTGTGGGAAGATGAATTCTTCCTGTATTTAGCCGTAGCAGAATCGACTATCAGTGCAGTGCTCGTCCGAGAGCAACTTCCCATCTATTATGTGAGAAAAATGCTAGAAGGTGCTGAGCTGTGATACCCTAATACGGAAAAGGTCGCTTTTCCTAACCTGATCGCCACACAAAAATTTGACCTTATTTTCAATCTCATTCCATAACGGTGCGCGCAGACAAACCGCTCAGACGCATACTGCACAAGCCCAATCTATCAGGACGATTGGTCTCGTGGTCCATTGAACTTAATGAGTTTGATAATCAGTATAAGCCCCGCCCTTCTATCAAGGGTCTAGCTTTAGCTGATTTCATCGTCGAATACACGCTGCCCGTTGAAGACGAAGAGCAACCTTTCTCATTTCAGGAAGATAAGCTTTTTACCTGAACACTTCATGTAGATGGTTCTTCCAATGCCAATGGGAGTGGGGTTTGACTCATCCTTAGCGGACCAGACGGCCTCGTGGTGGAAAATACCCTTCATTTCAATTTTCAAGCCTCCAATAACGAGGCTGAATACGAAGCCCTGATAGCTGGCATGCACCTTGCCTAGGCCATGCGTGCGAAAGCACTTCATGCCTACAGCGACTCGAAACTCGTCGTAAAGTAACTCTCAAGAGAGTATGAAGCACGAGATTTGAAGATGGCTGACTATCTTCGCAAAGCAAAGAAGCTTGTGGAATCTTTCGCACATTTTAACATCACGCAGGTCGGTCGAGCGGACATTACGTCAGCCAACGCGCTTTCACGCTTAGCTTCTCTTGATCCATCTAGGTTTGGCTGAACTATTCATTTGGAGCTCCTTCATAAGCTGAGTATCAATCGGAACGAGGTGATGTAAGCGACACATGAGCCATCGTGGATGGATCCCATCAAGGCCTACCTTTCAAATGAGACCTTACTTATTGATCGGAAGCAAGCTAGATGAATTATCTCTCGCTCAGCGCGATATACTATCATAGATGACATGCTCTACAAGTGGTCGTTCACGGTCCCATACCTTTGATGCCTTACCCCATCCGAAGCAGATTATGCCCTCTGGGAAGTTCATGAGGGCATTTGTGGCCAACACCTAGAAGGGAGAGCACTAGCACACAAAATCCTCCGTCAGGAATATTATTGGCAGACCATGCAACAAGACGTATTAGAATATTCAAAGAAGTGCGACACCTGTCAACGATTCTCGTCTGTACCAAAATAGGCTCCCAGCCCGTTGACCATGCTGAGCAGACCTATTCCCTTTTCAATGTTGGGAATGGATATCTTAGGTCCCTTCCCTCCAGCTTCTGCTCAACGAAAGTTCGTAATTGTTGTCATTGACTATTTCACCAAGTGGGTGGGAGTTGAAGCCTTGTCCTCAATCACAGAGAAAAAGTGTGAAGATTTCTTTTGGTGCTCGGTCGTCTATCGCTTCAGCATCCCTCGCGTGCTTGTCACTGACATCGGGAAGCAATTCGACAATCTTACATTCTGCACATTTTGTGCTAATCTATCAATTGAACAATGATTTACTTTAGTAACACACCCCTAGACGAACAGACAGACATATGTCACCAACCGCATTCTTCTATAAGGGATAAAAAAGAAACTCGACGGGGCAAAAGGGCTTTGGGTAGAAGAACTGCCTAAAATTCTATGGGCATATCGCACGACGATGAGGAATCCCACGAGTGAAACCCTCTTCAACTTGGCCTTTGGAATAGAGGCACTCATCCCTGTGGATATTGGCTTACCCTCGCTGTGACTGCTTACATATGACACTGCAGATAGGGGTGAGCATTTAAACCGTTGAAATCGATCCAACAGTAAAAACCGAACCAACCAATTCGTCTATTTCTAAACCGATTTAAAAATCAATCAGTTTGGTTTTTTTTTCCCAAACCGTACATTCGGTTCGGTCGGTTCGGTTCGAATTTTTTTGAAACCGCATAAACCGAACCAACCGTATATAATATAACATATCTATATTTTTACCTAATCCTAGTTTTTTTTTACTAACCCTAGTTATCTAACCACTCATATAAAATGGGATAAACCCTAAATCCTTAAACATAACACACATTTTTCACTTGTCACCTACATCTCATTAAGTGTTACTAAATATGATACAAAATTCATTTTTTGGAGCTTATTAGTATGTATAAGTTATAAATTTTTGGGCCTAAACTTGCCCAAAATTGAGTTTGGCTCAAACCGGTTAAACCGTCCAAACTGAACCGTTCAATCCGTTCAACCCGTATAAACCGAACCGTTCAACTACGGTTCGGTTTTTTTTCTCCCAAACTGAGGTTGGTCGGTTCGGTTTGGTATTCAGCCTCCAAACCTAACCAACTGAACCGTGCTCACCCCTAACTGCAGAGAACACTGAGGCTTTACGTGGCAACCTTGATCTCCTCGATGAATAGAGAGAACGAGCGCATATCAAACTCGCCACTTATCAGCAGAGAGTCGCCAGATATCACGATAGACAAGTCCGTCCTCGTGCTTTTCGTATTGATCAGACTCGCCGCATATCAGCAGAGAGTCGCCAGATATCACGATAGACAAGTCCGTCCTCGTGCTTTTCGTATTGGTGATCTTGTCCTTTGCCAAATGGAAGCCTCAGCCCCTTGAGATTCTGTGGGCAAGTTAGCACCTAACTGGGAAGGCCCATATAGAGTAACTAAACTGGGAGGTCCAGGCTCATATCACTTAGAAGAATTAGATGGAAAGGCGATCCCCAGGACGTGGAATGCGGCCAATTTAAAATGCTACTACTCATGAGCAAGTCTAAGGTTGGATGCATCCCCCTCCTCTTCGAGACGTCTTGCTCTTAGTAGTACACAACTTAGTTTTAATTTGGCCAAATTTATTTTAGTTTTAGTATGATGTAACTTGGGCATTGTCTGAATATGATGTAACCTGGCATTGTCAATTTGAAATAAATAAAAGTTCATTCCATTAGCACGCGCATGATATGATACAAAAGTAGGCTTCTAGGTCGACGATTAAAAAAATAGGCTTAAAAGCCAAGATTACATGCGCCCAAGTCTATTCCTTCTATTCGGCTAACTCTGTCTCGATACCCTGGTGAGACCCTTCTGCCTCAACCTCTGGCTGCTGGACTGTTGAAACTGCTCCAGAGGCAGCACTGGACACTCCTAAGCTTCGACTAGCAGAAGGACTTGGACATACAAGCCTTTGCGAGGATTGAACTGCCTGCGTTGCCTTAGCAACCCTGAAAGCCTCTATCCTTTCCTTCCGGATGGCCTCCCTTACCGCTATCTCACGAGCAAATTTGTGCTCATAAATGCTAAGATCCATCTCGGGAAAATCCTTAAATATGTCCTCTTTGCACTCATTGTATCCAAATACTAGGGCCCTCTTCGAATCACGAAAACCCTGATCAGTATAGGACTGAGACTTCTTGTATTCCCTAATAGCCTCAATCGCCACATTTCTCTTTTCGGCCTCTAGCTGTTGCATCCGCAGTGTCAGATCATCCTTGGAATGCTCCAAACGTTCAACCACCTTGCTCAGTTCTTCCACTTTCTTCTTACCCTCCATGTGAAAGTTATTTTCAATCAGGGTTCGCTTTCACTCCTCGTCCGGAACCTTGTCAAAAACAATCAACTTCTCTGCTCCAATTTGTACTTGAGTCAAAGCCTGCAGAATATTAAATAAGAAGGAGGGGAGAGCTAGGACAATGAATCACCAAAAGCATACCTGAGACATAAGTTGGACCATCCCGTTGGCCGTCTCAGTAACGCCGAAGCCAGAGAGAGTCACATGATCCATAGGAATTATTGCATGGCTCGACCACTCCCAAGTCGTGCGAGTACTCTTGAAGATAGACTCCTCAGCAGACACGCTCCAACCTGGTCGATGAGGGGTATCAGATCGAGTAGAGGAAGATGTACTAGCTCTTGAAAGAACTCTTCATTTCTTGGACACCTATTTTGCCTTGTCTTTAGACCCTAAGCCAAGGATAACATCTTCAGCTACCACTTTCTTCGACTGCGGGGCAGAGACAAGAGGCACGAAGTCTAAATCTTGGACTTCCTCCTCTATACCATGGATATAAGCCAAATTTTCGGGGATGATGTCCCCCAATACCCCTTGAGCATTGAATAGCGGGAGATCTTCTTGCACTCGGCTACCACCAACACTCTCATCTCCCTTCGAAGACATCTTTTCTGCAAATTTTGGATGAGTGAGATTGTAACAAACACCAATGATTACAGGGTAGTCAAAAGTTATTTACCGGGGTCATTCTCGCCCTCTTCTTCTTCCTCCTTGTTCAAGTCGTCGTCAAGGGAAAATATGATTTCGCACTCACAAAGTTGGACGTTACTTAGAGGATACTTGGAATCTAAAGGTTCAGCCCTTTTGAGATTTTTAATATGTGCAAGGTCTGTATCGTTCAAATCCTTCTCTTTCAATGCATTACAACTCCTAGTCTCGCATTCGGGAAGCCATACATTGTTAATCAAGAATATTTGGGATTTGGGTAGACTAACAAACATAAACTTATCCTTCCAATTATGGTTGGATGATAGGGGATGTGGAAATAAGTTGGCCTTGGCCTTCGGACGTCGAGTAAGAAAGTACAACCCACTTGTCTAGTTATTGAGCATATGGTGTAGAACTACCGAAACACCCTTACCCTAGGTTGTAAACCAAGCTTGTGACATTGATAAATGAAAAAAAGGCATGAAGCGCTAGGCATGAGGAGAAAATTACATAGGTGCAAGGCCATATGCAATCAACACTTTGATGAAGAAGTGGTGAATTAGAACCCTAAAACAGTTAGTAAACATGTCCAAGTAAACGCCTATTTCATTCAAAGTGGTCATATTGACCGACACCCCATCGTCGGGCAACCTGAGCTTTATACTTGGTGGAATTTCACAACGTTCTCACAAAATATTAAGATGATAGCTACTCAATCTACTCCTTAGAGTATGAGCATCAAAGGGTTTAAGAGACTAGGCTTTCTCTATCAAAACTCCTAAGCAGAGGCTCCCCTCGGCTCTTGAAAAGGGACCAGAGGAACCCCAACTTCTAAAAACAAAGGGTCAAAGGTAGGTTCTACCCTACACTCCTAGCCTCGTCACCAGACTCAGAAACATTTTCACTTATTGGTCCAGGCATGATTTTGGATAAAAAATAAGAGATTCAAAGAAGTTGAAAAAACTAAAAAGTTGGGAGCTTACTTGGAAGGAGAAAGAAGTTGAATCTGCAAAACTCAAGAACAAACTTAAAAGTTCTTCTTCAAAGCTCTCAAAATTGCCAACTCTCAAACACTCTCTCCTAAGATAAAAGTGAAATGAAAGAGGTAAAAAGACTACTCCTTCTATAAACGTTTTAACTAAGATCCAACGAGTGAGATCTTGTAAACATTTAGGGATGATTGCCATGTGGCGCTCGTCCACTGGAATGGCAGGGGGAAAGTTTACCTTAGTACCCCTTGATGGAAACTACAATAAAACCGAGTAGACATAATACCTCATGGCCTCTTCTCGCCCAGCTGAGTAGACGATCCCCTTTCATTGCCTAAGCCTCTGCTCGCCCTGCCGAGTAGACAAGCGCGTTTAGACCATCAAGGCCTCTACTCGTCCAGCCGAGTAGACGAGCCCCTTTCATGGCCTATGCCTCTGCTCGCCCTGCCGAGTAGACGAGCACATTTAGACCACCAAGGCCTCTACTCGTCCAACCGAGTTGACGAGCCCCTTTTATGGCCTAAGCCTCTGCTTGCCCTACCGAGCGCTATGGAACCAATTTTGTTAAAAATAACAATCGGCATTGAAATGTTATGAAATTTTAGACACTGAAGTATCACATCATCTTTAGCTATTAAAATAACCTGATTAAAAATTTTAGATTAAAATAACCTGATTTGCTATTTTTAAAAATTCAAAACTCTATTTCAAAGAATAAATACTTAGCATCTTTAGCGAACTTAGATAAACCCAAAAATTCCCAGAGTGTAGATGTTTTAAAAACAACAGGGGTTTTTCTTTTGTGTTTGGCCAAATTCTGGCTAAAAACTATGCTTCAAAAAATAAAGTTTGAAAACAATAAAAGAACAAGACTTTTAGTGAGAATAGCAGTCACTATTCATCTGTTTATGGATAAAAAGACCTACTTTTACACCTCAACCACACGTACCAGTGCCTTCTTCGTTCAGCATTTGTAGAATTTTCTCTCTTTGTTACCCACACTACAAGAAAAAACCCCTACGCCGGTGGTCGAAACGCCGGCATAGGCACATAAACGGCCGGCATACGTTAAGCCGGCGCCACAAGACCGCCGCCTTTAGTCGCGTTGCGGTAGACGTATGCCGGCGGTTCAATGGGTCTATACCGACGGTCAAACGCCGGCATTTCTGTCCCCTAATCCAATCCCTAACACTCCTTTTGCCGGCGGTAGCTATCTAAGCCGGCGGTCACTAGGCGCCGCCATTGATAATTTTTTTTTAATTTAAACAATGAATTAAATTATTTTTGGCAACGTGCTGACCGCCGCTATAGGCTTTTTAATTTTTTTTTCATCCAAGCCGACGGTCATGGACGCCGTACTAGCTATTTTTTTTTAATTTAATCATTTAACTAAATTATTTTTAGCAACGGCGCTGAGGGCCGCTTTTAATTTTTTTAGATTTTTTTTTCCGGCACCACCAACCGCCCTCATAAATATCCATTTTTTATGCAATTTATTATATAAAAAAGGACTTACACGAAACCAAGATTGAAGTGGAAGAACAAATCACATTCATTATACCATTAACAACATTTTCAAGATCGATGATTCACAATTCAAGAAATCTAATACATTCAGATAAAATGCATCATAGGCTCTCATAAAACTTCAAATTGTTCAAGAAAACCATCATTAACCCTATAACAGTTTGTTCAAACACTAGATAAATCCCATGCAGTCACAAAATTATCCAGATCTTGCATATCATCAATGGTAACTCCCAAGTCTGGCATCTTTACATCCATTTGCATTCACATCCATGACAACCTGTTACAAAGAAAAACTTATTCATTATGCGAAAAAGCACTCTAGGCTCAACAATATAATTATGCTAGCAAAAGACTAGATGACTCACCTTGGCAGCCATTATCTACTGCATATGGAGGGAAAGAAATGCAAGAATTTTCAGACACACAACCAAACCACCTCACATTCTCATCGAAGACACTGAAAATGGTGCTTGCCAAAGTCATGACCCGGAAAAAACAGCCTCTGAACTATGGCAATTGGATTTTGCTTAAGGGGTGTGGAATAGTGGACTACACCTTGCCGGCTTTAATCAGTATGATGGTTGACTTTTACTGGTTTCCCTTTGCATTTTGGCTCTCAAGGATGGATATTCAAAAATAAAAACAAAAATTAAAGAAAAGAATCCAAATTCAATCACTTTTGGAGTAGACTCATACAAAGAATTGTAGCAAAGAAATCAAAACTGTCAACTTTGTTATTACAGAACGAACTCTTCATATGAAACTCATTAGACAAGAAAATAGAAGGACAGTTTAAGACAGACAACCATGGACAAAACCTGCAACTTATAATATCCTTGTTCACCTAAAATTTGATTAAGAATACTTCTTAGCAAAACACACAGCGCACAACATAGTGTGGGCACAACAAGAGATGTAGCAAAGACGCCACTTCCAAGGAGAGAATTCAAGTTTACAACATATTTCTAATGAAGAAAAAATGGTACATATTCTACAAGTCAACATAGTTATGCAAGTAATGAAGCATAAATAGTACCTGCGAAAAGAAAAAAATGGGCATTCGGTTGTGGACTGCTGGCAAATAAGATGATTGATGGTTTCCTGCATTGAGGCTATTGTTGCCTTGAATTCACCCATCTCTTTCAGTTGAGCTTCAAGAGAAGTGACCTTTTCAGTTAATGCCTTCTCTTTATTGAAAAACGACCTTAACGTTATCGGACCAATTCTAAATGGTTTGGCTGATGTAAATTACTTTTCCTAACCTAAATGATCACTCAAGAAACCATAAATCACTAAAGAATTGTATCATACTTTTATACTAACAGATATGAAGAAGGGGAGAGTGAGATACTTACACACTTCCAGTTGCCACCAACAAAGAACTGCATAAAGGAGAAAAGGCAAAGCTTCAAAAATTCAGTACTAGGGGTAAAATGTAAAACTCAAACGACAAAGAAATAAATAAGCCATCAATTCAGGACCATCTCGTTCCCGAGATAAGATATGTTATGCATTTGCTGCAAACGGTTCCTTGTTTATGTTGTTTTGCGAAAGCTGAATGTGCAGTTTCTAAACCATTTCTTTCCTTTTTTGTAGGTTGAAATGCTATTTGAACGGTAAAAGCTAGTAAAGCAACCCAAACAGCCTACACTAACAAATCAGCTACTCCAAGTCCATCCCGCCTGTACCTTGGAACTATTTTGTACCCATTTTGGGAGGATACTTAAGTCAAGTAGATTGTACTAATTCTGGAAGGTTAAAAATTAAGTTATGTACTACTGCGATAAGTCAGATATATACACAAGCAAGCAGCATATCTGTGATAGGGATGTCACAATTAGATAAAAGTCATACCATAGAACTTTGACACCATGGACAAAACCATGTAGTCTACCAACTGAGATATGGCAGTTAGAATATTACTACTGAAACTTATGAATCGTGGGGACCTGCTATCTATTGACATTAAGGAATAAGCATACAGAAAAAATCTATGAAGGGTCTACTTTTTGAAGATATGTAGACTCCCTTCCAAAGAAGTCTTAGAGGGCAAAAGCTCCACCTGAGTATTATTGTTAGAACAGGTGGTACACTCTACCCTTGACAACATTGTAAGGATGACATTCGTTAACTCTGAAGCTATAGCCTGCTACAATGAGTTAAAGCTATTCCAACAAAGCAAAGTGGTCATTCTATGAACATTTTAACCCCAAATCATGGAAGGAACTCCACTCCAAATAAACTGAAGGAACTTTGTGCAGTATGACATAAGGAGAGGAGGCAGTAGTACCAAAGAAGAAGAAAAAAAACAAGGTGCGAATACGAATAGCTTTTGTCATCTGACATCATGTTAGTGATATGCACAAAGCATGAGAACCATTAACATTAACAACATTTATAAATGACTGATCACTGCCTTAACTGTAGATATTCAGTAAAGTGATAAAGAACTCAAATCATGCAATATGCAACCTTTTGAGCTAAAGAAAGGGAAACATTCTGGTGAAGCAGAAAAACGTTGTAGGTCACAACTACAGAGTGTTATGGAGATTCAAGCCCTACAACAGTCCTTAAATAACAACACCACATGTAAAAATCAACAAAATCATGCAATGACTCAGTATTTAAGCTGGAAAATGCGAGTATCCTGCTGTAGCAAATGGAATTTTAGGTCACAACTACAGATTTTTCAGGAGATATTTCTCTTCAAAATTATGTACTACTGCAGTAAGTCACATACATACACAAGCAAGCAGAAATCTGTGGTAGAGACGTCTCAATTAGATAAAAGTCATGTAGACACCATAGAACTTAGACACTGTATGCTAAGTTGATTAATAAGAGCAACTTAAGACACCATAGAACTTAGACACCAAATAGGGGGCTACTATTCTATCTATCTATATACTGTTCTGACTATCTATTGCAGAAGATGGCTATTTATCGGTGAGGCGATGCGACGGTGAACGGCGCTGCCGGCGACGCGACGGTTACGACTCCACACAAGACCAAAAGCATTTGAACTTTGGGATAAGAATTTACAAAGCTTTCTAAGCGTCATAAAAACAATCAATTAAACACTAATCGTTGCTTGGGTGAAATAAATAGTTACCTGATTAGAAGAATCCCAAACTGTGTTCAATCCTAAAGCAAATTGAAGAATCGTTTGAGGCTTCAAATCTAGAAAAGAGAAGAGAAATTCAGCAAAAAGGACGGATTAGTGGAGAAGAGAGAGGAAGGACAAGAGAGAGAGAGAGAGAGAGGGGGGGAGAGAGAGAGAGAGTCGAACCAGAGAGTCGTACAAGAGAGACGCGTAAGAGACGAACCATAGAATCGTGTGTATAGAGGAAGAAAACAAAAAAAAATAAAAGAAAAAATTGAAATATAAACTGGCATGTTCTATGCCGGTAGTTAGAGTTGTCAAACGGGCCGGGCGGCCCGCGGGCTGGCCCGACCCGGCCCGGTTCTGGCCCGGGCTGGCCCGGCCCCGTATATGAACAGTAGAAGCCCGCATGCATAGGGCCTGGGGCCTGGGCCTGGACCAGGCCTGAAAAATCTGGAAAACGGCCCGGCCCGGCACGGCCCGGGTTTGGCCCGGTTTGGCCCGGTCTGCGGCCCGGTTATTTGGCCCGGTCTGCGGCCCGGGTTTGGCCCGGTTTTGGCCCCACCTTTTTTGAATCTTTTGCTTTTCCCCCCCTTTCTTCCACCCCTTTTCCAAACTTCCACTTTTACCCCCCCAACAGCTATATAACGGCTAGTTTGGGGGGTATTTTAGTCTAACCTATATTTTTCAACTCCTTTACACTCTTACCCTCCCCAACAACTATAAACGGATAGTTTGTAGGGGTATTTTGGTCTTTTGTGAAGTTTCTAAAATCTATAAATTCACACCATTTCTCTCTAATTTTTCACACCAATCTTCTTACTCTCTTCTTACTCTCACAACAAGCTTTGCTACTATTTTCCTCTCCAATTACTACTCTTGCTAATTACTACTAGTATTTACTAATTAGTACTCTTGTTTATTAATTACTAGTCTTGCTAAATTCTTTTTAATTACTAACTCTCTAATATTTGTTACTCGTTCATTCTTTTAATTGTTATTTCTTATTACTACTCTTATACTTGTGTATTTAGTTACTCTTACAAAGTTTAGCGTGAAATATGTCTGGATTATTGAAGAAAATGAAGCGTGCAACGTCATCACGAAAGAAATCATCATCATCGCAAGCACCACCACCAGCACAAGCGCCAGCGCCATGGACAAAAGAAACACCAATCCAAGCACCAACACAACCATTCGTTCGTGGACGAATGAGTACAGGCTCTATGATAGATACCCAAGACAATTGGGAGTTCAATCAAAACATTCCAGATTTTGAATACACGCCTGATGAAGACCCCCCGCATTATAGTCAAGGACGCAGCTCGGTTGGCGAAGCTACTACTCAGTGGCATAATCTCAACCCTATGCCTGGTCATGATGAAGAAGGGCCGAGCAATGCCTCCGATAACGTGCCAGAAGTCCAAAGGGGGAAAAAGAAGAAAGCCGAGTGTTGGAATCATTTCGACGTAATTACGGTGGACGACATCCGAAAAGCTCAATGTAAGTACTGTCTTAAATTATTTTCGACTGGTAGTGGTAATGGACATCTTAACAGGCATTACCCTCAGTGTGCACCTCGACAAGGCCACGTCGAACCTACCCAAACGCAATTATCTTTTGACAGTAAGTTATTTGTTTATAATCAGCGAGTGCAAAGAGACGGTCTCGCTGAATTTGTTATTCATGATGAACAAGCCTTTTCTTTTGCCGATAATTCTAAGTACTCTAGATATGTGAACACATACGTCCAACCTTTGTACAAAAAGGTTACTAGAAACACAACTAGATCCGATGCACTCCGACAGTACAAGGCTGCTAAAGCACGCCTTATCGATTATTTCGATAAATTTGACGGTAAAGTTAGTCTTACTTCTGATATTTGGCAATCTCCTTATACTTTTGTTAGTTATTCTTGTGTGACCGCTCATTGGATTGATGTAGATTGGGTTATGCACAAGAGAATCATCGCTTTCGAGCACTTCCCTTATCCGTACAATGGAATGAACATTGCTACTCTTATATTAAAAGCATGCAACACATTTAAAATTAAGGATAAGATTATGAGTGTTAGTTTTGATAATGCTTCTAATAATAAAGCTGCTGTTGCAGCTTTAAAGCAGACGCTTCAACCAGTACTTCATGGTGAGTTACTTCATGTTCGCTGTGTGTGTGACATTATTAGTTTAATTGTTCGAGATGGTTTAGCTGCTGCAGGAGATATTCTGCTCAAACTGAGGGGTATGACAGCGTATGTTAATGGCTCGAGTTTGAGAACACAACAATTTAAAATGTTGTGTGTTCAATATAATATGCCTCGCAGGAGAGCAGTTACAGATGTGGTCCACAGGTGGAACTCTACATACCACATGCTTTTACACATTCTGGCATACCGAGAAGTCTACACGTATTTTCTACTAACCCAGTTCCCAGCCGGCTTGCCAACTCAAAAGGAATGGCAGATGGCCACATACCTAGCTGAATTTTTGGAGGTATTCTACACGTCTACCAATTTATTGTCTGGTACGTACTATCCCACCTCTCCTCTCGCTGTAATAGAAATTCTGAAGATGGCTACAATGTTAACAAAATGGAGATATATAGGACCCTTTAGGGAAATAGTACAAGTGATGGATCAAAAATTTAATAAATATTCACGTAAACTGCCTGCTATTTTTACTGTGGCTACTTGTTTAGATCCAAGGTTAAAGTTGCATGGCGTGAACGCCTCGATACAAGAGATATCGAAATTAATGCACTACACAGCAGAGGACACAACCTTGCTCACAGCAAAAGTGAGCAAGAGGTTTGAGGACTTGTTCAACCTCTATCGTAATTCTGCTGACGTGCGCGGGCGAGCTACATCATCATCCACTGCTGAGAGGTATTATGCGCCATACCTTCAAGGCTTTGAACATCTAGTAGCAAGACAACTACCAGGTGAAGGTACTTCTAATTCGGGAGGTTCGTATAATTTTTCCTCTTTTAATGAGATTGGTGTATATGCAAATACTGATCATTATTCTGATTTATCAAGGCAAGAACAGGTTAATTTTAATTTGTTAAATTTTTGGAAACAAAATCAAAACATGTATAAAACTTTATCCCAAATTGCACGGGATGTACTGCCAGTGCAAGCCTCCACGGTTGCTTCAGAGTCGGCATTTTCAGCAAGCGGGAGGGTTTTGGATGACAGGAGGAGTCGTCTTAACCCCGAGTCGCTCGAGCTATGTGTATGTTGGAAGGATTATCTTGATGCGAAATACCGCGAGCAAGATAAACCGATTGATGATAGGAAGAGCAGTGACTCGGATATTGAAGTACTTCCGGATGATTAGGTAATTTGTTTTTATTTTCCTCTTTTGATCCTTTTGGTTGACGTTGCAGATTTCTTGATCTTTGATTGCTGATATTTTGGATAGACACATGCATTATTATTTTGATTGTTAGAGTTTTAAGAATAATTTTTTTCACAAAATATACTTTTTTTCCATATATATAAAATAATTTTTTACAAGCAAGATATATATTTTTTCGTATATATAAAAAAATAGGTAACTTCGCCTGTTTGTTTACAAGCAGCCGGTCCCAAGCCCGGATAAAAGGAGGAGGGCCTATGAACACATTTATTATTTTTCTATATAAATTGTTATGTGTTAAGATTTTATTAATAAAGCTCACCAAGAAGAGTATGAAAATGTTTAACATATAATAAAAAATATAATGGCTAACAAATATTATTATTATATACATACATACATATGTATATTACTTATAATGAAATAAAAGGATAAAGATTAGCTTATTCACAATGTGAATATTGCCTAGAGGCTAGAGATGAAATTTAAAATTGAATAACAAGAAAAAAAAAATTTTGGGCCCGGGCCCGGCCCAAGCCCGGCCCTAGATATTGGGCCTAGGGCCAGGGCCTGGACTGGGCCTAGGTTTCCCTTCGGCAGGCCCGGCCCGGCCCGGCCCGGTTGGCAGCCCCACCGGCCCGGCCCCACAGCAGGCCCGATGGGCTTGGGCTGGGCCGGCCCAAGCCCGGCCCTTTGACATCTCTACCGGTAGCCAGTGAGTCGGCTAAACCAATTACACTGCCGGCATAGAACGTGTTTGGCGCTATATTTTGGCGCTCATATTTTGGGGTGAAAATATGACCTATGGCAACGCTGAATAGGTGACCGCCGGCTTAAAGCGATGCTATAGATGCTATAGCAACGGTCATCATGAAGGCGCCGTCGTAGTCCATGTACAACAACGCCTTTGAGTGGCCGCCGGCATATAGCGTCGCCACATATCATTTTTCTTGTAGTGCCACTTACATACATATTATACACACATATACAATTCACCCTTTAATTCCATTTCATGTCCCCTTAATCCACTTTAATTTCACTTAATTTCCACTTTTCTAATGCCATAACTTCACTGAAGATGGGATCATATCAAAAAATAATCATTTCACCCTTAATTTCTTTCAAGAACACACTAAAACACCAAGAACACATACAATAAAAGTTGGTTTTTACCTTACTTTGAAGACCCATAACGTCTTCGATTCTCCACAAAAATACTTTTTGTTTCTTGAAAATTCTTCTATTTTCTTCCCACTATGACTTCTTAGTTCAGCCCTTCATGAAATTATTCAATTCCCCCCTCAAACAGGCCCCACATACTGAATGTTGATTTTTGCCTGACTTTGGTAATTGATAACTTCTTCAAGTCTTCACCAAATTGCAGTTTGTTTCTTGAGTTGTCTTCCTCTCTCTTCCCCCTGTAACTTCTCAGTTGAAAGTCTCCCAAAATTCCCTCTGGATTTTCTGTAATTCTCACTTAAACAGCTGTTCTTAATGTGTTCCCTCATGCCACCTCAACTCCCACTTTGCTTCACATGCACACATTCCACTTCTTGGAAAAATTGAGCTGGCATTCTCCCTTATTTGTGTCTGTCTTTGACAGCCATGAAATCAGACACAGTTTTCTTTTTAAATAATAATAATTAAAAATTAATTAAATTTTTTTTAAAACGAGGATATACATGCTTGTTTTCTGTGGCTGTAGTTTCTGATTTGAGTAGCGTCGGTAGTGATGATGGGTGGAGCAGATATTATGACGATGAGTAGAGCAAATCTTTGATAGTGGGGCTACGACGGTGAGCAGATCTCTGGTGCGATGGCGATGGTTGGGCAGGTGAGTCGTGATGCGTAGTGGCATTGGGTGGAGCAGATCTGGACAGTGGAGTAGATCTATCGATGCGGTGAGATAGATTTGTCGGTGCGATGGCAATGGCGGGACAGGGATGTGAGTGGCAACAGTGTGGGGGTGCGGTGTTGGTCTTGATTTCAGGGTTGTTGAAGGTGGTCAGTGGTGGCAATGCGGTGGCAACAACTTTGTCCTGTGGTGGTGGTTGGGATGGGGGGTAGCTAGTGCGAGTGATGAAATAAATAAATTAAAAAAAAAAAGTGGGTTCCAAATTGTTTCTAGTGAAGTTTGAAGGTTAGATTTGAAATAAAAAATCAAAACTGAAAATCAAAAATATCTGAATGGAGTTTTGAATAACAGTCCAATATAGAAAACTGATTTATAAAACTGAATGGGAAAAAAATGAAAACTTTGAACTAAATGTCGATATTTTTTTTTAATTTTCAAAACTGGACAAAAAACTAAAAAAATAAATGATTTCAAACATCACCTAAATATGTCAAAGAACTTCACATTTTCATCAGCCCATATAGGACGGTAACTTGCATCGCCCGATGGAAGTTAGTGACTTAATGGGATTGTAAGAGAGGTGAGAGGCCTTGTAATGACTTTACGATGGCACACAGTGGACACGGTGGAAGATGGTTTGCTATGAATCGTTGAAGAAGATGAAGGACGGACAACAAAAGGAAATAGGAAATGAAATAACAAAGCGTGTGGCATGCTTCCGATTTTGTGCTCACGTGTGAGAGGCACGTGATTCTTGTCATCCATGGATGACAAGAATCACGTGCCTCTCACACGTGAGGGTTTAACGGTTCAAAATGCTACCAAAAATAAAAGAGGGTTTAACACACTTTTGACCGTAAACATTGAGGTTTGTTTGTATATCTTATCGTTTAACAATTTATTTTTGGAAATGTCTAAATTCACACATCCATATGCTTGTCGAGACCACATTTTATCCTAAGAACCAACAGTTTTTTAGCAACCAATGAGGCGTGTAACTAGACAATAGGGTTAAAATAGACTTTTTCATTATTTTGTCAGGACAGATAACTAAAGTTGGCTGCCTAAGTCCAAACCCAAACAAGTAAAACTAAAGTTGGGCTGCCTAAGTCCAAACCGAGATAAGCCAGGCCTCTTTCTCTTCTGTTCTAATTTCAAAATTCAAAGAATAGCATAAATTTCTTTTTGAGTTCTGAGATGCCAGCTTACATTACAGGCATTGCACATTGGCATCCGCAGCGGGTTAAACCCGCAGATCATCTACGAAAACTGAAACTAACAACTTCGTGAAGTAAAATTTTAATACTCTTACCAATTAAGTTTAGAATTACGAGTTCGTCGAGCGGATAAACGGGCTGAAGCGTGAGTAAAGTGAAGTGTGAAAACTCAAAAAATTAACAGAAACACTTTAATAAAAACTTTAGAAAGGGAGAGGGGGAGAGAGAGGGAGAGGGAGAGAGAGGGAGAGGGGGGACACTTTACAAGAACTTTTTAACTGAGAACTGAGCACCCCTTGAAAGTTAAATGGAAATACATCTAGATCAATATGTATGTTGTCAAACATGAAGCCGAAAGACAATTTCATTATTGACTATACACGAATGCAACTAGCATTTATGTTTTTTGGCTTAATGAAAAGAAATTGGTATCGATAATAAGAGTTTATGAAGATATATCGTCAAGTATAACAAAAAATGCAACTCAATAGAAGACAATGAATACTACAAGCCTATTATAAAGTAAAGCAGCCAAAAACTACACTACTCTAACCTAGATCCACTACTCCTGACACTTATTATGCATATTTTCTTAACTGTACAGGCTGTAACTGTAAGAAATATATATATACACCCTTAGCAAGCTGCAGGTAGAAGAGTCGTACTAGCGAAATGTATAGCAAAAATATGTGACACATCTTGTGATCAACATCAAGAGATCTTGACCCAAATATTATAGTATAATAATTTATTTACTTATACGAAGTATGCGACAGCTTTAAAAAGTGTATTATCATACCACAATTTGATACTATCCACAAAAAAGTTTCAAAAGATCAAACAAATGAATAAATTATTAAATTAAAAATGTCAAAAAAGCTCACATTTTCATCAACCCGCATAGGACAGTTACTAACCCCATGAGAAACTTCAAAACGGGTCACAGACTGTTGTGTAACATGTGACGTCACACGCCATCAACGCCGGGCCTACAAAAGTGAGCCCCACACATCACGCATGTAAGCCACGTGTCACTCACTCATCATAAGCAACGAAGGAATGCGTTGGTCGTACCTCCTTTTTCCCTCTTTTAAGCTTCGCCACTTTAATGCATCATGGTGTCCAAATGTTTTAGCAACGAATAGAGTATACATTACCCTTTATTTTGACTTAAAATCTTTATTTTGGACCTTTTTAGTACTTTTTCATGGGATTATCAATTATCTATGAAAAAAATATTTATAACTTTATCATTTGAAAAGTTACTTATCTTATTGACGCTTAGTGGCTGAATCTCAATTTTGCACATCAAAATCATTACATGCAGTTCTTAAAATTGATCTTAACGTCAATTTACCGCTAATAAACCTTGAAATGCTACAAATTTAGCTCACCCTACTTCATATCTATAACCATGTTTAGAAAACGAACCACTGTATGTAACGAGTTTGATTTCAATGTATGATGAAGTAAATGAATTAACCATGTCTTTTTTGGATAAGGATTTTGTGTTGTAAGTTAATAATTCAGATTATTATTGAAAGTATTTCATTGATGTTATAACAAGTTATAATCCTGATCTTGTAATGGTTAAATGTACTCTGCATTCCTGAGTTCAAATTATTATTGTGAAAACATTCAACTTAAAATTAATTAGCAATAAGAGAAACGTCTAAAATATTTTTTGTTATTTATCGTACGTAAAATTAATAGCCGATATGTTAGATTAATATCTATTAATAAATTACAGTACAATTATTATGTTGTTTAATGTTCAAGTTTACTTTGCTGCTTTAAGACTTTGCGTATCACTAATCTCTTTGCCTGCCATTAATTTCATCGATCCCAACACCCTCCCCCTCTCTCCCTTTTCTGTCCCTCTCTCTCTCTCTCTCTCTCACACACACACACACACACACACACAAATCTGTGTAGACTCAGTGTAGAGGCAGTCTTGTCAGGAAGAAACATGTTGTCCCCGAGCCCAGTTTCCCTCCTTTGCGCTCTCCTCCTTTGCTTACCTCTGGCAGTCATCTTCACCATCAGTACCCCTTCTTCCCCCTCCACCACCTCAACAGGTGGCGTCACCACCATCCCCAATATCACCACCACCAACAAGACTACCGTAAACCCGCCACCCACTGTACCTCCTAACTCCGAAACACATAACAGTAAACCAAACAAAGCCATCACCGTTCCACCGCCACCGTCCTTGGAAGAAGACAACGACGACTCGCTGTTCCAACTCGCCGCCCGAGTCAACCCGAACCCACCAGTAACCCCCAACAAGAAACTAGCCTTCATGTTCCTCACCGCCATCCCGCTCCCACTCGCACCACTGTGGGAACTCTTCTTCAACAACACCCCCAAAACACTATACAACATATACATTCACGCCGACCCGACTTTCCACTACGACCCGCCGTTCACCGGCGTGTTCGCCCGCCGAGTCGTCCCCTCAAAACCCACTCGCCGCTTCTCCCCCACCCTTATCTCGGCGGCGCGTCGTCTAATCTCACACGCGCTTCTCCACGACGCGTCTAACTACATGTTTGCCCTCCTCTCCCCCTCGTGCATCCCACTTCACTCTTTTAACTTCACCTACAAAACCCTTGTCAGGTCAAACAAGAGCTTCATCGAGATTCTCAAGAACGAGGCCGGCGCGTACGACAGATGGGCGGCGCGTGGAGCCGACGTGATGTTACCGGAGGTGCCCTTGGATAGTTTCCGAATTGGGTCCCAGTTCTTCATTTTGACACGTAGGCACGCGAGAACAGTCGTGACTGACAGGAGGCTGTGGTCGAAGTTCAGGCTGCCGTGCGTGGATCGCTCCACGTGTTACCCCGAGGAGCATTACTTCGCTACGCTCTTGAGCACCGTGGATCCGCGCGGGTGCGTGCCTGCCACGCTCACGCACGTGGACTGGAGGGGGCGCCACGACGGTCATCCTCGCACGTACGGTGCGGCTGAGGCGGACCCGGGCTTGATCGTCGCCCTTCGGAGGGCTAGGCCTAGGTACGGCGATGACGGAACGAACGGTTCGGATGTGTCTGTGACAAAACGGCGTGACACGTTCTTGTTTGCAAGGAAATTCTCTGCGGATTCGGTAGGGCCCTTGTTGGGTATAGCTAATGACGTCATATTCAAAGATTAAAAGACGATGTGGGTTGTGTAAATTTTGTCCTAGTATTACAGTTAGTTAACTCCTTACAGATGAAAAGGCGGGAAAAACCCGTGCTTTTGTTTCAAAAATTAATAAAGCTTGTCAATTTATTCTCCATTCGAACTTATTTTAATTTTGACGCAAAGGCCTTTTTTGTGAATTTAAATCCCAAATAAAATAGATAGATAATTAAGCATTTCCTCTTTGAGGTGTCTGAACTATTTAAAAAAAGAAGGAAATTGTTATTTTTTTTTTTTGAATTATCATAAATATATACGATCGGAAAATAAATGAGGCTAACATCCTGGGATAACATATTCATACAATAATAATAACGGATGACAACCTCATCCGACAGGTAGCATCTTAAAAAAAGAAAGAGAAATGGACAAAAGATAAATATCAACTTTTTTTTATTAATTTTTTTTATGGAGAAGCAACAAACCAACTAACTAACAGATAGCTAACAGATAAAGACTAACTACAACAAAAAAAAACTATTTAAGAACAAGATAATACCACAATAAAACAACCAATCAAAAATAAACAACACCACACTACAGTGCCAACCACACACCCGTAGACCAGATAGCCGTCCTAATATTGCAACGTTGCCTCGAACATCGTACACCTCTCCGGCGTTGGAATCCCCACGTTCTAAGGCCACGACTCCACTGTCGAGTCCCAGTGTACCCCAAACAGTAACATGACGATCCCAATCCAAACCAATATGTCAAAACAGCAATTGCCCTGCCGAATTCTCCAACAATATAGAGCCGAACAGAACAACACCCAATAATACCCATCTGACCACCGACGACCACCTACTACAACCTCTACCATCTCATCAACGACCAAAGCAACCTAAAACAACCAACACAAATAATGCAGACCTTTCTAGGACAAGGGGGAAGGGGGATCATCAATTGAGGGGGAAGGGAGAAAAATAAGCCCTATAAGTGAAAAAAAAAAAACCTACCCTAGACTCACCAATCAGTCACAAAACCAAGGAGCTCTACACCCACGATCTCGATAGAGGAAGAATTGAAATAACCCTACGCAAAGACTAACACCTAGACACCGAATCTAGGGCAATCCTGCTGGCAGAACTCTCACATTCTGGCCACCAAAATACAACCATGGAGGAACCGATGCCCCTGGAAACAAAACCCACCTTTAAACACGACCTATCACCAGCGTTGGTGAAAAGAATGACCGATGGCGATCCATCACAATCTCGGAAGCCGTCCAAACTCGCCGAAGCCTCCAAGAACCCAAATGAAAAACCCTAACTAGCCACAATCTAATCTACCACGTCACCACCACCAAGAAACCCGGCGGTGGTGACAGAGACGGAAGAAGATAGAGGGGTTGGAAGGGAAATTGCATAATCTAGGTTTGAGTTTGTAACTATAACATTTCTATACATCCACAGGGGCATAATTGTAATTAAATTCATGGGTATTTTAATATGTTGAGACTACAATTACACCGAGGGAAAATAATAATAATACGTTAATATATAAGCATTGTAAGCCTCTTATCTCATTGTCAATTAGTTTTGAGTAGAATCATTTTTATTAGAACATGTCGATTCAAGCACAACAGACATTTTAAAATCAAATTCACCGCCACCCAGTTCATTCATCTACGTGATTGGCCCACGTAAAAAAACGTTTGGCCACTGAAGGGGCATGTTGAGATATCGATCCCATATTAGAAAACTAATAAATAATATCGCAATATATAAGACTTGTTGTCAATTAGTTTTTTGAGTTGAATTATTTCACACAATAGAGAACAAATAAAAGATTTTAAAAATCTAATTATTGTATACTTAGTAAGGAGTTGTTTGATAAAACTGAAATTTAAGTGCTAAATTTGTAGAACTGAAAATTTTAAGCAACAAAGTTTTCACCACTAAAAAATAAGTTAAGGTGTTAGTAAACAGAGTTTGAAAATCGTTACATATGTAATTCATAATTTTCTATTATGAAAATTGTGTTAGTCGTATTGGTGCTGGTAGTGGCGAAAAGGTGATGATGATGGCAGTGGTAATGGGGCACGAAGATGTGGTATTCAAAATTGTGGTGGTGGCAATAAGCGAAGGCATGATAACATTGGGGGCACTGTCGCGTTATGAATATGGAAATGATTTTGACAAACGTATAGAAGGTGGTGGCGGCGGCAGCGATGATGTGGTGGAGATGGTGACATACTCGTGATGGTTATAGTGTTGGTGGTGGCCTGATGGTAGTGGCGGGGGCTAGGCCATGGTAATTGTGGTGGTGGTGGCAAAAGGAATATAATGGTTGTGGAAGTGGCATTAGTGCCATAGAGGTGGTGTTGCTATATTGGTGGTAATTGTTATTTTACATAAAATTTTGTTCAATAACTTTGGCCATTTATCTCATTTAAAATTAAGTGATAAGTATTAAGTGAGTCAACCCTACTGATAATTTTGGTCTACTTTTGGGAGGAATTAATTTCCTAAGTGCTACAAGTTTAAAGGTTATCAAACGCACTTGATTGGACAACTCCATAAGAAAAAATATAGTAACATCTCAAGAAAAGGCAAATGAAAAATTGCAAGAACTTCAGGCAATACAATTGTAAATATTGGGGAAAAAAGGATAGATATGATTCAACAGGAGGAAATAGTGCAAACTGCAAAGGCAATATTATGAACTGGTACAGACTGAAGCTTTTTACTACCAAAAAAGTAGAATTAAGTAGATTAAACTGCGGGACAATAAGACAACATATTTCCACAAAATGATGCAAGTGCATAGATCCCACCACAAGATTATAGGAATACAGGATGAGAATGGAGTGCAAATTACTGGTGCTATGGAGGTCCATCAAGTGGTAATCAAGTATTTTTCAAACTTTTTGGGCACACCAGTACAATCTATACATTTTACACAAGCAAGGCCGGAGGAGGTAATAAGAAGTAAAGTTTCTGAGTAAGATCAAAGCATGTTAGAGGTTCCTCTGATTGAAGAAGAGATTAAAGCAGCTATGTTTTCTCTTAAACCTAACAAGGCACCATGACCTAACGGGTTTACTTATGAATTTTTCCAAGTAAATTGGGATATAGTGAAAGAAGATATAACTGTTGATATCCTGGAAAATTTTAACAAGGGCAATGGAGTGCAACTGTATAATAACACTGCTCTTAGATTAATAACCAATGTAGCATGCCCACAGACCATGAAGGATTTCAGGCCTATTGCATGTTGCAATGTCTTGTACAAATGCATCTCAAATATATTGTGTGATAGAATCCAGAAAATTTTGCCTCAACTTATGAGTAAAAGGATGTCTGCCTTTGTAGCTGGAAGAAATATTGCGGATAATATCTTGATTATGCAAGAGTTGGTAAAAAATTATCACAGGGCTGGTGGTAAACCAAGATGTGTTATGAAGATAGATTTATAATAGGCCTATAATTCTGTTGGATGGGAGTTCTTTCACAAAGTCATGAAGGTCCTGTTATTTCAATCAAAGTTTATAAATTGGACAATGAGATATGTCACCACAGCAAGATTCTCAATTAATTTGAATGGATGCATGGAGGGTTATTTTGCTAGAGGTAAGGGACTAAGATATCCCTATATTTGTTCCTACTAATTATGGATCATTATGCAGATCAAGCTGATTTTCTCTATCACCCTAAATGGAAAGAGCTACAGATCAACGACTTGTGCTTTGCAGATGATTTGTTTTTTCTAGCACGAGCTGATTATATTACTTTGAATATGTTGAAGGTTGGTCTTAATAAATTTGAACATGGGCAAGATGTGAAATGCACTGGAGCTAAGGTAGCTTGGACTGAGTTATGTTTGCCAAAGAAAAAACATGGCTTCAAGATAAAGAGACTAGAGGAATGGAATAAGGCAACAGTTTGTAAGCTTCAGTGGGACTTGGCACAGAAAAAGGATTCTTTATGGGTAAATGGTGCCATACATATAATAACTAGTAGACATTTATGGACATGCAAACCACCTATTACTCTATCTTGGACTTAGTGTAAGATACTAAAGTTAAGGAGTCAAGTGCAGAACATGTGTACTTACAAGGTGGGAGATGGTTTAAACACATGGCTGTGGTTAGACAGATGGCTAAATGGAGAGAGCATGATTGCTAAATTTGGTACAAGATTAATGTATGATTCTGGTATGCCAATGGATGCTAAAGTAACTAATATAATGGATGGTTTAAGGTGGAGGCTACCACCTTGCAAGTCACTTGCATTGAGGGAACTGAATGATTCGATAAAGGCACTTGGAGTACCTGCATCAAATTATACAGGATAGAGTAATATGGGATCAACATCCAAGTGGCAAATTCATTGTAAGTAGTGTATGGAATGTTGTGAGAACTAAATCAAGAGATGTAGCATGGTAAAAAAATAACAAATTTGGTTTAATGGTCATATTCCCAGATGTTCAATGATATGTTGGATGCTATATTAAAGGGGTGCTGAGAACTAAGGATAAATTGCAGAAATGGAACTTGGTTAAATATGATGTATGTAGTTTATGGTCCACAAAACAAGAGACTAGTGATCATCTCTTTATCCAGTGTCCTTACTCACAAACCATATGGAGGTTGGAGTGTGACAAAGCTGGAATTGCAGTGCCATTACAGAACGCAGAGGGAAAAGCTTCAGGGAAAAACTCAGTAAACATGCCTTCACAGTTGCACTATATGGCATATGGAAAGAAAGAATGCTAGAATATTTGAGCAAAAGCAAACATCTTCAGATGGTTGCTTCTGTGTTATGCAAAAATGGATACATATTGGGGTATAGACTTGGGGGAATATAGCAGACACTACTCATAACATGACTCTAAGTATCTTGGGAGATTGACCTACAGATTCTGGGAAGGAAAACTAGAAGACAGAATGGAAGTGGAGGAGGCTTATAAAGCTGAGATTGTTTCCTTGTATAGTTTTCTATGGATATTAGACAAGATTATGTGTATACCAAAAATGTAATATCACAGTAAGGTTTTGTGAATATCTGGAATAAAAGGACTTTTCACTCAAAAAAAAAGGGCTCTTGATTGATAATCATTGAAAATTTTAAGTTTTAAGTACTTAATCGGGTTATCAAACACACCCTAAGATATAACGGGTGTCCTTAGGGCACCCGTAAGCATTAGCCTATACAAAGGAAGTAAACACCTCGAAATTGAGCGTTAATACCTCCGATTGATTTTAAGATGGTCAAAGATTAAATCAAGTATGTGGGTGTTTGACAAAAAAACTTAAGAGATTTAATCTGCCTCAAAAGGTTAAAATTGATTAAAATCCATATTCATAATCAGATTTGATCTTCTATTTTACTATATTATCCTCATTTTCTCACAAAAGGATGTCCCATGCCTTTTAACTAATTTGAAAAAGTTATTATACTATATGCACTACGTTGAGGGTGTTTTTAATCTCAAATAAGAAATAAACAACTTTTCTAGGTGGGTGGAAATAGCTTTTGGATAATTTATTTGTATACTATAGTTATTCACAAGTGAAATTTATGTTAACATTACCTTTTCAAATGGATATCAATAATTTATGGGTAAAGTGTCCCCTGA